>SJYW01005519.1:7934-34546 GCA_006410735.1 Raphicerus campestris
GTCCCCTTCTCCTCCTGCCCCCAATTCCTCCCAGCATCAGAGTCTTTTCCAATGAGTCTACTCTTCATAAGAGGTGGCCAAAGTACTGGAGTTTCAGCTTTAGTATCATTCCTTCCAAAGAAATCCCAGGGTTGATCTCCTTCAGAATGGACTGGTTGGATCTCCTTGCAGTCCAAGGGACTCTCAAGAGTCTTCTCCAACAAGTAGAAATTCCCTTTTCTCACTTTTTCAGGCCTTTTTTTTCCTCTTGAGAAAATCATTGTCATTAATTTATAATATATCCTATTTATTACATTTGTATGCATCTAAGGAAATGGCAATCCACCCCAGCACTCTTGCCTGGAAAATCCCATGGACGGAGGAGCCTGGAAGGCTGCAATCCATGGGGTCGCTGAGGGGTCGGACATGACTGAGCGACTTCACTTCACTTCATGGGGAAATATATTGTTTATAATGCTGCATATATTTTTAAGATTATTCTTCGTATTTTTTTCCATATTGATCTCTCCCACAAACACACACACACACATTGGGAACTCATGTACACTCGTGGTGGATTCATGTCAATGTACGGCAAAACCAATACAGGATTGTAAAGTAAAATAAAGTAAAATTTAAAATATAATAAAATAAAATACACTTTCTTGAATTCTTTTTTTGATAATTTTCTAATTAGAGTCATTCTCACATATGCATTTGTATGGTAGATTGACTCACCTTTGTGAAACTCCAGTTTTCATAGATTATGAGAATTTATGTGCGAGTTAACTACTAAATGGGAAAAAAAAAATAAAAAGGACAATGTGAGAGCTGTCAGTTATTCTGAGCAAAATGAGGACTATACTCCATAGACTAATGCCTATAGACAGCATTTCAGATAGCTCTGAAAAACTTCCCCAAAAAGGTAGGGGGAAAGCACTGCATCTACGTGGTTTTGATGAAGGGCATGTAATCTAGCCCATTTTTTTTTTTTTTTTTTTTTTGCTGGATGTTGCTGTTAGTCTCATGAAAATTACTGCTAGTCATGAGGACCAGATGTCACCATGAAGGATTTTAATGCTTTTCTAGATATGAGGAGATGCAAGAATCAGGCTCAGAAAATCTTCTTCTGAAATAATCTGTCTGAAGACTTGCCAGATTTTCTCGGAGCACAGAGTGCCTCGTTCCTGATCTCTGCCTGAACTGCTTTCAGGGAGTGTTGAAGGCCAGCAGCTGCAGCAGCTCACAGTCTATTCATTGTAGAGGTAAATGGCAAGTGTCAATTTGTATTTGGCATAACATCCAGAGCCCTCAATTTTATTTATTCTACTTTTCTATTAGCAGGTTTATTTGAAGAAAAAAGCTGGGACACAGCAAAGGCAAGCAAGGTACACACCAGTTCAGTCAGTCGTGTCCGAATATTGGTGATCCCATGAACCGCAGCACACCAGGCCTTCCTGTCCATCACCAACTCCCAGAGTCCACCCAAACCCATGTCCATTGAGTCGGTGATGCCATCCAACCATCTCATCCTCTGTCATCCCCTTCTCCTTCTGCCCTCAATCTTTCTCAGCATCAGGGTCTTTTCAAATGAGTCAGCTTTTCACATGAGGTGGCCAAAGTATTGGAGTTTCAGCTTCAACATCAGTCCTTCCAATGAATACCCAGGACTGATCTCCTTTATGGAGATGGACTCCAGGATGGACTGGTTGGATCTCTTTGCAGTCCAAGGGCCTCGCAAGAGTCTTTTCCAACACCACAGTTCAAAACCATCAATTGTTTGGTGCTCAGCTTTCTTTATAGTCCAACTCTCACATCCATACATGAAAAACCATAGCCTTGACTAGACAGACCTTTGTTGACAATGTAATGTCTCTGTTTATTAATATGCTATCTAGGCTGGTCGTAACTTTCCTTCCAAGGAATAAGTGTCTTTTAATTTCATGGCTGCAATCACCATCTACAGTGATTTTGGAGCCCAGAAAAATAAAGTTTGCCACTGTTTCCTTTGTTTCCCCATCTATTTGCCACAAAGTGATGGGGCCAGATGCCATGATCCTAGTTTTCTGAATGTTGAGCTTTAAGCCAACTTTTTCATTCTCCTCTTTCACTTTCATCAAGAGGCTTTTAAGTTCTTCTTCACTTTCTGCCATAAGGTTTTTCCTCAAGTAAAAGAAATGCAGAAAAGCAAAATGGCTGTCTAAGGAGGCCTTACAAATAGCTGTGAAAAGAAGAGAAGTGAAACAAAAGAGAAAGGAAAGATATACCCATTTAAATGCAGAGTTTCAAAGAATAGCAAAGAGAGATAAGAAAGCCTTCCTCAGCGATCAATGCAAAGAAATAGAGAAAAACAATAGAATGGGAAAGATTAGAGATATCTTCAAGAAAATTAGAGATACCAAGGGAACATTTCATGCAAACATAGCCACAAAGAAGGACAGAAATGGTATGGACCTAACAGAAACAGAAGATATTAAGAAGAGGTGGCAAGAATACACAGAAGAACTGTACAAAAAAAGATCTTCATGACCCAGATAATCACAATGGTGTGATCACTCACACTCACTTAGAGCCAGACATCCTGGAATGTGAAGTCAAGCAGGAGTCAGGAAGCATCACTAAGAACATAGCTAGTGGAGGTGATAGAATTCCAGTTGAGGTATTTCAAATGCTGAAAGATGATGCTGTGAAAGTGCTGCACTCAATATGCCAGCAAATTTNGAATGTGAAGTCAAGCATGAGTCAGGAAGCATCACTAAGAACACAGCTAGTGGAGGTGATGGAATTCTAGTTGAGTTATTTCAAATGCTGAAAGATGATGCTGTGAAAGTGCTGCACTCAATATGCCAGCAAATTTTGAAAACTCAGCAGTGGCCACAAGACTGGAAAAGGTAAGTTTTCATTCCAATCCCAAAGAATGCTACATTTATCAAGGGTCTTTTCTGCTTTTCTGGATACTTAGACACAAGCATATTAAGTTGCTTCTGACATGTCCGACTCTGTGTGACCTTGTGCACTGCAACCCACCAGGTTCCTCTGTCCATGGGATTCTCCAAGCAAGAATACTGGAGTGGGTTGCTGTACTCTCCTTCAGGGGATCTTCCTGACCTGGAGATCAAACCTGCGTCTCATGCATCTCCTGCATTGCAGGTGGGTTCTTTACAACTGGGGCTTTCCTGATAGCTCAGTGAGTAGAGAATCTTCCTGCCATGAGAGAGACCTGAATTCAGTCTCTTTGGGAAGATCCCCTGGAGAAGGGAAGGACTATCCACTCCAGTATTCTGGCCCCAAAAACTATAGTCCATGGGGGCAAACAATTGGATACGACTGAGCAACTTTCACTTTCACTTNTGCGAGAGACCTGAATTCAGTCTCTTTGGGAAGATCCCCTGAAGAAGGGAAGGACTACCCACTCCAGTATTCTGGCCCAAAAAACTATAGTCCATGGGGGCAAACAATTGGATACAACTGAGCAACTTTCACTTTCACTTTTCTTTCCTGCTAGGGCCACATTGGAAACCCAGATGCTTAGACAGTGCTAAGCATGTTAACTTCACAGGCTGCATTAGTGGCAAAGAACTCACCTGCCAATGCCAGATTTACAGTTAGATCCCTGGGTTGGGAAGATCCCTTGGAGACGGGCATGGCAACCCACTCCAGTATTCTTATCTGGAGAATCATGGACAGAGGAGCCTTGTGGGCTACACATCCGAAGGGTCTCAAAGAGGTGGGCACAACTGAAGGAACTTAACACACACGCATGCATATTAGCAGATGATTTTATACAGAAAATGTTCTATCATTTAACAATAATGAAAGGTATAAATTCCCCTCTCCCACTTTCAGTCTTAAGACTGTTGATTGCACCCAAGATACATCTAGGATGGCACTATCAGTTACCTGAGGAAATGCTTGTGAAAAACTCTGCTCCTCAGTTATGCACATAGCTTATTCTAAGCTCCATACAATGAATCTTCAAATGCAATGCAGATATACAGGAACACTAAGTTTGAATGAAAGATCATGGAAACAAGTTGCATGGTCTAATGATTTCTACTTTACTCTAGCAGAGTTTTATTTTAGGGAACTGAAAATGTGAATTTGTCATTTCAAATCTCCCAAATGCATTTATGATACAAGTGTATGTCATGAAAAAATAGGAGCAAGTATTTTCTTCCTAAATTTGCCAAAATATTGGTTGACACGAGTTTCCCTTTCTCTAGAACACATTCCTAGGAGAATATATTATACATTCTTTCGGTAGGTATGAATTTTAAACTATTTGAACAAAATTTATTCATGCATTTAAATTCACAAAGCTCTATATGAGAGGATAGGTGTTCATAGTTTGCAAATGTTAAGTTATTTAAGAAGTTTTATTCATGTGCAAAAAAATCTGAAGTGAAAGATTCAAGGACTAAATTTTGGTCCTTTTTCTCACTGATCATCTCTATCATGATAGACATAGTATTTTAATAATTTAAAATATTAATATTATAGTGTTATTTTATTATAATGTGTCCATATATGAAAGGAATTTTAAGTAATATTTTTCTATACAATATTTAGAACAAGAAACTTAGCAAGTTTGTGTTTCAGTTTCTTTATCTGATTAAAGGAGCTCAGGTTAGACAGATTGGGTGATTTCTCAGATTCTTTACAGTATACCAATCTTCAGTTCTATCCCCAACTCCCTCTTTCTGTGATTCCCATCTGGTGAGGGACATTAAATGTTGTAAGCTGGAATAGTAGAAAACTGATCAATTTTGCTTATTGAATAACAATAATAATAATAACAATAACAATTGAATAACAATAATAACAATAACAACAACTTCATTGTTAAATGCCCAGAATGTGCCTAACGACTTTATAGTTACTCTTTATGGGCAACTCTGCAAAGTAGTTCTATAATTACATTTATAGATTTTGTTTAAAATAGAAACTGAGGGAGGAAGGGAGTGATTAGGTAGAGCACACAGAGTTTTTAGTATCTCTGAAAATACTCTGCATGATATCACAAATGATGAATGCCTGTCATTACACCTTTGTCCAAATACATAGCATGTGCAACACCAGGAGTGGACCCTAAGGTAAAGTGTGGACTTAGACGGATAATGTTGCATCAATGTAGGCCCATCAATTGTAGCAAATGCACCACTATGGTGAGTGATGTTGATGATGGGAAGGCTGTGCACATGCAGGGCAGAGAGCATATGAGAAACATCTGTACCTTCCCCACTTTCAGCGTAAAGCTAAAACTTTTTTAAAAATCAGTTTTTAAAAACAAACAAGCAAACAAAAAACATACACAGTACAGATGACGTGGCAGAACTGGCATTTTACAAACATTAGTTAGATGAAAGTATTAAGACCAGATAAAACACAGAATTTCTGTTTGTTTGGATTAGAAAGATAAACTTTAAGCCAGCAAAAATATGTACAGAAACACAAAGAATATTGGCATGTGTGTGCTCTTCTGCTCAGTTCAGTTTAGTTCAGTTGAGTTACTCAGTCATGTCTGACTCTTTGCAACCCCATGAATCGTGTCTGACTCTTTGCAACCCCATGAATCACAGCCATGCGAGGCTTCCCTGTCCATCACCAACTCCCAGAGTTCACTCAGACTCACGTCCATCGAGTCAGTGATGCCATCCAGTTATCTCATCCTCGGTCGTCCCCTTCTCCTCCTGCCCCCAATCCCTCCCAGCATCAGAGTCTTTTCCAATGAGTTAGCTCTTCTCATCAGGTGGCCAAAGTACTGGAGTTTCAGCTTTAGCATCATTCCTTCCAAAGAAATCCCAGGGCTGATCTCTTTCAGAATGGACTGATTGGATCTCCTTGTGGTCCAAGAGACCCTCAAGAGTTTTTTTCAACATCACAGTTCAAAAGCATCAATTCTTCGGCTCTCAGCTTTCTTCACAGTGCAACTCTCACATCCATACATGACCACAGGAAAAACCATAACCTTGACTAGACAGACCTTTGTTGGCAAAGTAATGTTTCTGCTTTTCAATATGCCATCTAGGTTGGTCATAACTTTTCTTTCAAGAAGTAAGTTTCTTTTAATTTCATGGCTGCAGTCACCATCTGCAGTGATTTTGGAGCCCCCCAAAATAAAGTCTGACACTGTTTCCACTGTTTCCCCATCTATTTCCCATGAAGAGGAACATTGGCATGTGTGTGCTCTTCTCCTAGTATTACATAAATTCAGGTGAATGGAAAATTTCACAATCTCATTTACACCAGAAACTACTCAGATTTTACTTTTCCACATGTACATCTATCACAATTACATACTTGGTATTTCTTAAATGTGGGAAAATTTTTTGAAATGGTAAATGGCTGGACAGTTCTAAAAAAAATTCTTCTCTGAGAACATTATTAGAAAAAAGGTCCCAGGTGGCGCTAGTGGTAAAGAACCTGCTTGCCAATCCAGGAAACATAAGAGATGCAGCTTCCAGTCTTGGGTTGACAGATTTCCTTGAGGAGGGCACCACAATCCACTCCAGCATTCTTGCCTGGAGAATCCCACGGACAGAGGAGTTCGGTGGACTATAGTCCATGGGGTCGCAAAGAGTCAGACATGACTGCATGGCTAAGCACGCATCCAGGAAATGGAACACTGTCTGGTAACCTTCCTTTTGCCTCAGTTGTTCTCCGATTATATTGCAGACAAAACTCAGTCATTAGGACTTTAAAAATAAGAGAGGGGCAGTGTAACATATATTGATTAATTAATGTATATCATCACCCTGCTTATTTAACTTATATACAAAGTACATCATGTGAAATACCAGGCTGGATGAAGCTCAAGCTGGAATTAAGATTGCCGGGAGAAATATCAATAACCTCAGATATGCAGATGACACCACCCTTATGGCAGAAAGTGAAAAGGAACTAAAGAGCCTCCTGATGAAGGTGAAAGAGCAGAGTGAAAAAGCTGGCTTAAAATTCAACATTCAGAAAACTAAGATCATGGCATTTCATCCCATCAGTTCATGGCAAAGAGATGGGGAAAAAATGGAAACAGTGACAGACTTTATTTTCTTAGGCTCCAAAATCACTGCAGATGGTGGCTGCAGCCATGAAATTAAAAGACACTTGCTCCTTGAAAGAGAAGCTACCAAAAACCTAGACAGTGTTTTAAAAAGTAGAGACATCTCTTTGCTGACAAAGGTCTGTATAGTCAAAGCTAGGTTTTTCCAGTAATCATGTGTGAATGTGAGAACTGGACCATAAAGAAGGCTGAATTTGTAAGAACTGATGCTTTTGAATTGTGGTGCTGGGGAATACTCTTGAGAGTCCCTTCAAAAGAGAGATCAAATCAGTCAATCCTAAAGGAAATCAACCCTGAATATTCTTTGGAAGGACTGATGCTGAAGCCAAACTCCAATCCTTTGGCCACCTGATGCAAAGAGCCAACTCATTGGAAAAGAGCCCGGTACTAGGAAATATTGATGGCAGGAGGAGAAGAGGTTAACAGAGGATGAGAGGGTTGGATGGCATTAGCAAGTCAATGGACACAGATTTGAGCAAACTCTGGAACATAGTGAAGGACAGGGAAGTCTGGTGTGATGCACTCATACAACTGAGGGAATGAACATCGAAAATATATATTAAAATATTTAAATCTCATTGAGATGAAGAGAAGTAAAATATCATTTTATGCTAAAGCAAGGGGAGTAATAATAACATTTCTATAGTATTTTACAAAGTCATCAAAACTAGAGATAAATTTTGATACCTTGATGGTTGAAAACAAAACTGGTAATGATGTAAAAGAGTACCTGAAGTCATTTTAAACTCTTTCAGGCATTGGTTCTATCATTTTTTGTTTGTTTGTTTTCAACATAAATTTGTTAGAAAAAGTTATTGAGCTTATCTTTCCAAATATCAAACAAGTCATAATGTACCCTTAGTTGATTAGCTCATGTTTTCTTTATTCCTAGCTTGATGTCATATGTCATAGCAAGATAATATATAGGAAAGACCTGACTTATTTCTGTAATAATCACTATATTTGTACTCTTCTGGTCATTTGACCCATTGTAATTATTGTAATTAACATAAATGGAGTATAAATGAACATTACTCTGATTTACTATAGAGAATGTGATGAGTCAGTATTTAACCGTGCAGGGTTTAATTGGTTGAGGCAAGACAACTATACTCTGATCCTCCCATGTATAGTGGGTATGATGTTCTTTATCAAAAGGATCATAAATTAAACAAGAGGCAAGGGGAGTATAAGGGCACAAAGTAAGCCATTTGAGCTTCCTTCTTCAAGAAGATTATTCTTATATGTAAATTTTAAATAATGTACACAGCTGTCTATAAAGTCTAGAAAGAGTTCACTTCCCAGCTTTGAAAAAGCATGTAAAAAGAAATTACTCTTTCTCTGCTTCTGATGTTAGGGGGTTTTCTTTTTAGAACTCTGATCACTTAAAAGCCTGACTACAAAAGTCAACTCCAAACATGATGAAACAAGAAGGAAAGAGCATGAGAGCATCATTCAGCTTCTAATTTATCAACTCTGGGGCCACATGGCTCTGGGTGCCTTGTGTGGGAAATAGTAAATTCTTCATCATTTAAATGATCTTTTAGTCAGCTTTTTTTGAACTGGCAGTAAAAAGAATCACCGTGTACAAAGTATATCTTAGAAAAAATAATTAAAATTATTTTATTGAAAACCTGATTTGTGTAATCTTGAGATCTATATCTGCTCAGTTCAGTTCAGTCCCTCAGTTGTGTCTGACTCTTTGCAACCCCATGGACTGCAGCACATCAGGCTTCCTTGTCCATCACCAACTGCCAGAGCTTGCTCAAAGTCATGTTCATCAAGTCAGTGATACCATCCAACCATCTCATCCTCTGTCGTCCCCTTCTCCTTCTGTCTTCAATCCTTCCCAGCATCAGGGTCTTTTCAGATGAGTCACCTCTTCACTTCAGGTGGCCAAAGTATTGGAGTTTCAGCTTCAGCTGATGAATGAATATTTAGGACTTCCAATGAATATTCAGGATTGATTTCCTTTCAGATTGAGTGGTTTGATCTCCTTGCAGTCCAAGGGACTTGAAAGAGTCTTCTCCAGCACCACAGTTCAAAAGCATCAATTCTTTGGCTACATCTTTATCTCCATATATATCTGCTACATCTACTTTGTTCTATATTTTTATGTACACATACTATATTGCTAGAAGCTATTTTGGCTCATTTTCTTTTAAGTGTAGAATACAAAATTGTCTGCTACAAATACCTCTTAATGCTCAAGAATGGGTTTCCCTCTCTTCTCCTTTTACCTCTGCCTTCGGTTCCTGTGATTGAGGCTAGCATGTCTTTTAGGAGGAAAGGGACATATTTTCAGGCTTAAAAACTACATCAGTATATCTTCCAAAATTACTGAAACTACGTTAAGTATTAGAAGAATAAAAACTAGAATGAGTAGAATAAAGAGGAAGGGGAAAAAAAGAAGAGGAGAAAGAAGAGAATAAAGCAGAAAATACATTTATATTATGGGCCCACTGTAAATATTCCACCAGGACTTCATTGTCTGGTGTTTTACATTTAATTATTTTACTATCCAACTTAGTGGAATAAAAAAGAGGCAGAACTCTTGTCCCTATGTTCATGAAGCTTGCAAGCATTCCTCTTCAAGATGGCAAATAATGATTTGCTCTTTAAAGCTCGTACAGCAAGTCTTTGTAAAGTAATTGGGCCATCTATCAGCCTGAACTAGGTGAAACTGCACATTTTTAAAATTCAAGTTTACTGGTAAAAGTAGAATGCTAATTAAAGTTGCTTATTTATGAGAAAACATTTTGAAAGATCCAAATGACAAGTCAATTGAATTAATAGTTAATATTTCCTATTTAATATTTAGCACTGAAACTGCAATAAGCAAAATTAGTTCATTATTTTGTCTTCTGTTGAAGTGAACTAATTTTCTTGGCCATGACAAGTGTGTATCTGAATATTATTTGTATATCTCAGTTATTACTTATTCTTTAAATATGAGTATAAATTTATTTGAATCTGTAAGAAATATAGTGAGANAAATTAGTTCATTATTTTGTCTTCTGTTGAAGTGAACTAATTTTCTTGGCCATGACAAGTGTGTATCTGAATATTATTTGTATATCTCAGTTATTACTTATTCTTTAAATATGAGTATAAATTTATTTGAATCTGTAAGAAATATAGTGAGAGAAATATGATTATGACAAAATGCTCTCATCATGGGAATATATGCTGCCTCTTTTATGATAATCAATAGAATAACAAGGGTAAAATAAAAATTCACAAATTGTTATATCTCATTTAAATTCTGGGGTGATTCTCTTAGATTAAGACTCTTTTGGTTAGAAAACATGATTTCAAGCTCCTTTAAGTTAGGAAACATATGATACTTAAGTCCTTCATTGTTGTCATTTAGCTGTCACGTTGGGTCCAACTCTTTGAGACTCCATGGACTGTAGCCTGCCAGGCGCCTCGGTCCATGGAATTTACCAGGCAAGAATACTGGAGCAGCTTGCCATTTCCTTCTCTAGGGGATCTTCCTGACCCAGGTATTGAACCTATATCTCCTTCATTGTAAGGGATTCTTTACCACTGAGCTACCAGGAAATCCTTCACATTACCTAACCTATGCCTTGCAATGTAGATTAAAATGTAAGTATTTATGTATATATGAAATTATAATTATTTAAAAATTTACCTCAGTTCAGTTCAGTCGCTCAGTCATGTCTGACTCTTTGCAACCTCATGAATCGCAGTACGCCAGGCCTCCCTGTCCATCACCAACTCCTGGAGTTCACTCAGATTCACGTCCATCGAGTTAGGGATGCCCTCCAGCCATCTCATCCTCCGTCGCCCCCTTCTCCTCCTGCCCCTAATCCTTCCCAGCATCAGAATCTTTGCCAATGAGTCAACTCGTCGCATGAGGTGGCCAAAGTACTGGAGTTTCAGCTTTAGCATCATTCCTTCCAAAGAAATCCCAGGGCTGNCTGGAGTGGGTTGCCATTTCCTTCTCCAATGCATGAAAGTGAAAAGTGAAGGTGAAGTCGCTCAGTCATGTCCGACTCTCGCGATTCCGTTGACTGCAGCCCACCAGGCTCCTCCGTCCCCTGCAAGGAGCTAAGTTCCATGTATTACTATTCTATAAATTTTGCCATGGAAAATGTTCAGTATGTGTTCAATGTAAGAACTGAAACAGCAGATTCAAATATGTAGTATGATCTTAGTTTTGTGAAAAAAAAATACAAGCATAAGATGACAAAGCATTTCAAGATGTTGTCTCTGTATCACAGTATTATAATTTTCTGCTTTTCACCTTGAAATTGACTATATATTTTTTTCTATTTTCAATTTTATTTTTTGTAACTTTATGTATATAGCACTTAAAACAGCATCCACTAATCTTATGAAGAAAAAATAACAGTTTAGAGCTAACCACTGTAATTATTCTATGTGCATATTTGTCTGTGTATTTTTTTTTTTTTGCCTAACACTACTAATTAATTATCTTTCATTTTAATACTTATGGAATTAATACTGTACATGGAAACAATATATGTCTTTTCAGAAAGAAAAGTATAAAATCAGAAATATGATTCTCTGTTTAAGAAGCAAACCAGTTTTAGTGTTGAAATCACTGCATTTATGTTTGCTTCTCATGTTGTTAGCCAGGGCTTCCCTGATAGCTCAGTTGGTAAAGAATTTGTTTGCAATGCAGGAGACTCCGGTTCAGTTCCTGGGTGGGGAAGATCCACTGGAGAAGGATAGGCTACCCACTCCCGTATTCTTGGGCTTCCATATGGCTCAGCTGGTAAAGAATCCACCTGCAATGTGGGAGACCTGGGTTTGATCCCTGGGTTGGAAAGATTCCCTGGAGAAACAAAGGCTACCCACTCCAGTATTCTGGCCTGGAGAATTCCATGGACTGTATAGTCCATATGGTCGCAAAGAGTCAGACACGACTGAGACTTTCACTTCACATTGTTATCAAACTCAGATTTGGCTGCTGGCCATTCAAAAGCCAATAATTCGAGAGGCAGGTGCCACTATAAAGGAAAGGTGCTTTATGCAGAAGAGCCCACAATCTGGGGAGAAAGTGGACTCCTGTCCAGACTCCAACTCTGAAGATTCTGCTCAGTCATGACAATTTTTAGAGGGAAAAATGTGGGGGAAGCATTTCAGTGAACCATTCAGCAGAAGTTTGGATTCTGTATTATTCTTCATTGTGTGCAAAATGGCTGACTCCCTTCACATACTATCTTTTCTGTGTGATCTGCCTTCAGGATTCCTTAGGGGTTTGTTAGGGGTAGAGAGCTAATCATTCTTACTTTGTCTTAGTTAGGAGAAGAATCGACAAGCAAGGCATGGTATGTATTCAGTAAAGCATAAATCAATAGTTTCTTTCCATTGCTTAGTGATTTCATTCTTATAATTAGGTGTTTAAGGTTAGTGCGTGCATGCCTAATCGTTCACTTGTGTCCAACTCTTTGCGACTCCATGAATTGTAGCCCACCCAGCTCCTCTTTCCATGGAATTTTCCAGGTAAGAATACTGGAGTGGGTTGCCATTTCTTACTCCAGGGGATATTCCCAACCCCAGGGATCAAACCTGAGTCTTCTATGTTTCCTGCATTGACAGGATGATTCTTTACCTTGATGGGGACAGAAATAGGCAAACAGAAAAGAGGCAAAAGATCTGCCTTCAATATTAAATCATTTCTTCAATATTCCCTACAAGAATATCAGTATTGATTCTTAAATTTTTTATCATTTTCCCCCCATTTCATTAACTTTACTTGTACCTATCACTAATTCTTTATTCAATATCTCCAAGAGAATTATAAAATATTAAGTCTAATAAAATCAAATACATTACATAATGTACAAAATATTATTTTTCCTTGAGAGTACTCTCTGTTACTCTGTTCCAATTTGATGCAGTTTCTCTCTAGGCCTACTCAGTTCAGTTCAGTTCAGTTCACTTACTCAGTCATCTCTGACTCTTTGTGATCCCATGAACTGCAGCATGCCAGACCTCCCTGTCCATCACCAACTCCCGGAGTCTACCCAAACCCATGTCTATTGAGTCAGTGATGCCATCCAACCATCTCATCCTCTGTCATCCCCTTCTCCTCCTGCCCTCAATCTTTCCCAGNGCCTAACACTACTAATTAATTATCTTTAATTTTAATACTTATGGAATTAATACTGTACATGGAAACAATATATGTCTTTTCAGAAAGAAAAGTATAAAATCAGAAATATGATTCTCTGTTTAAGAAGCAAACCAGTTTTAGTGTTGAAATCACTGCATTTATGTTTGCTTCTCATGTTGTTAGCCAGGGCTTCCCTGATAGCTCAGTTGGTAAAGAATTTGTTTGCAATGCAGGAGACTCCGGTTCAGTTCCTGGGTGGGGAAGATCCACTGGAGAAGGATAGGCTACCCACTCCCGTATTCTTGGGCTTCCATATGGCTCAGCTGGTAAAGAATCCACCTGCAATGTGGGAGACCTGGGTTTGATCCCTGGGTTGGAAAGATTCCCTGGAGAAACAAAGGCTACCCACTCCAGTATTCTGGCCTGGAGAATTCCATGGACTGTATAGTCCATATGGTCGCAAAGAGTCAGACACGACTGAGACTTTCACTTCACATTGTTATCAAACTCAGATTTGGCTGCTGGCCATTCAAAAGCCAATAATTCGAGAGGCAGGTGCCACTATAAAGGAAAGGTGCTTTATGCAGAAGAGCCCACAATCTGGGGAGAAAGTGGACTCCTGTCCAGACTCCAACTCTGAAGATTCTGCTCAGTCATGACAATTTTTAGAGGGAAAAATGTGGGGGAAGCATTTCAGTGAACCATTCAGCAGAAGTTTGGATTCTGTATTATTCTTCATTGTGTGCAAAATGGCTGACTCCCTTCACATACTATCTTTTCTGTGTGATCTGCCTTCAGGATTCCTTAGGGGTTTGTTAGGGGTAGAGAGCTAATCATTCTTACTTTGTCTTAGTTAGGAGAAGAATCGACAAGCAAGGCATGGTATGTATTCAGTAAAGCATAAATCAATAGTTTCTTTCCATTGCTTAGTGATTTCATTCTTATAATTAGGTGTTTAAGGTTAGTGCGTGCATGCCTAATCGTTCACTTGTGTCCAACTCTTTGCGACTCCATGAATTGTAGCCCACCCAGCTCCTCTTTCCATGGAATTTTCCAGGTAAGAATACTGGAGTGGGTTGCCATTTCTTACTCCAGGGGATATNGTCGTTCACTTGTGTCCAACTCTTTGCGACTCCATGAATTGTAGCCCACCCAGCTCCTCTTTCCATGGAATTTTCCAGGTAAGAATACTGGAGTGGGTTGCCATTTCTTACTCCAGGGGATATTCCCAACCCCAGGGATCAAACCTGAGTCTTCTATGTTTCCTGCATTGACAGGATGATTCTTTACCTTGATGGGGACAGAAATAGGCAAACAGAAAAGAGGCAAAAGATCTGCCTTCAATATTAAATCATTTCTTCAATATTCCCTACAAGAATATCAGTATTGATTCTTAAATTTTTTATCATTTTCCCCCCATTTCATTAACTTTACTTGTACCTATCACTAATTCTTTATTCAATATCTCCAAGAGAATTATAAAATATTAAGTCTAATAAAATCAAATACATTACATAATGTACAAAATATTATTTTTCCTTGAGAGTACTCTCTGTTACTCTGTTCCAATTTGATGCAGTTTCTCTCTAGGCCTACTCAGTTCAGTTCAGTTCAGTTCACTTACTCAGTCGTCTCTGACTCTTTGTGATCCCATGAACTGCAGCATGCCAGACCTCCCTGTCCATCACCAACTCCCGGAGTCTACCCAAACCCATGTCTATTGAGTCAGTGATGCCATCCAACCATCTCATCCTCTGTCATCCCCTTCTCCTCCTGCCCTCAATCTTTCCCAGCATCAGGGTCTTTTCAAATGAGT
Organism: Raphicerus campestris; assembly: GCA_006410735.1. Classification (NCBI taxonomy): domain Eukaryota; kingdom Metazoa; phylum Chordata; class Mammalia; order Artiodactyla; family Bovidae; genus Raphicerus; species Raphicerus campestris. The sequence goes on from SJYW01005519.1 coordinate 22,899, forward strand.
CAGCTCTTTGCATCAGGTGGCCAAAGTATTGGAGTTTCAGCTTGTAATTCTGGATATAATTTTCACAATTATTGTGGAATCATTCTACATATTTCGTTTCTCTGCTTCTGAAACCTATGTTTCTCTGTTAATCCATTCCCTCCTTTTTATAGAGTAAATCCTCTGAAAGCTTACAGATAAAGGGCACATCAGAGGTACTTTTGAGATTAAGCTGTCTACATCTTCATTTTTCATCACACGTGGCTAATGATTTATTTATAAAAGTATAGGTTGGATATTATCTTCAATCAGTTTCCAAACTTAATTTCCCATTCTAGTTTTCAATGGGTAATGGAGAAACCTGACACAATCTGTTTTGAGATCGTTTACATGTTTTCTTTTTTGTTGTTCTTCTTTTTAGTGTGGTGGTGGTAATTGTGTCCTTTCAACAAGCTTTCATTTCATTGTATTCCCAATATTTCTGGTGTTTTGCATTTACCATCAGGCAACTTGGGCTTCCCAGGTGCCTCAGTGGTAAAGAACCTACCTGCCAATGCAGGAGACAAAAGAGACTCAGGTTCAATCCATGGCTCAGGAAGATCCACTGGAANTATTTCTGGTGTTTTGCATTTACCATCAGGCAACTTGGGCTTCCCAGGTGCCTCAGTGGTAAAGAACCTACCTGCCAATGCAGGAGACAAAAGAGACTCAGGTTCAATCCATGGCTCAGGAAGATCCACTGGAAAGGAAAATGGCAACTCTCTAGAGTATTCCTGCCTGGATACTCCCATGCACAGAGAAGCCTGGGGGGTTACAGTCCGTGGAATTGCAAGAGTCAGACATGACTTAGCGAAAAAGCCAACCAACCCATCATGTAAATTTATGTAGATCATTCTTCATTCCATGTGCTAATTATTTTGTGGAAAGTTTCATTGTGGGAATGACTGGCTTTCAGGAAAGTGAAGTTTTCTTATATTTTGGACATTCTTCTCCTCAAATTCCTATCTTTTTGGAATTTCTTTGTTATAGTTCAATCTCTAATTCAAATCCGACCCTTGGCAACTGAATGGATTGGAGCATGCTGGCTTCCCCATCCTTCCCTATCTCCCAGAGTTTGCTCAGATTCATGTATATTGAGGCACTGAGTAAAGGCTAGTGACGCAATCTAACCATCTTGCCACCCCCTTCTCCTTTTGCCTTCAGTCTTTCCCAACATCAGGGTTTTTTTTGTTTGTTTTGTTTTTAATGAGTCAGCTCTTTGCATCAGTGGCCAAAGTATTGGAACTTCAGCTTCAGCATCAGTCCTTCCAACGAATATTCAGGCTTAATTTCCTTTAGAATTGACAAGTTCGATCTCCTTGCTGTCCAAGAGACTCTTGAGAGTCCTCCAGCACCACAATTCAAAAGCATCAATTCTTCAGTGTTCAGCTTTCTTTATGGTCCAAATCTCACATCCATACATCATTACTAGAAAAATCATAACTTTGACTATATATCAGCAAAATGATGTCTCTGCTTTATAATATACTGTCTAGATTTGTCACAGCTTTCCTTCCAAGGACACAAAAGTCTTTTAATTTCATCTGTCTGCAAGTGATATTAGAGACCAAGGTAACACAATCTGTCACTGCTTCCAAATTTTCCCCTCTATCATGAAGTGATAGGACTGGATGCCATGATCTTCGTTGTCTGACTGTTGAGTTTTAAGCCAGCTTTTTCATGCTACTCTTTCACCTTCATTAAGAGGCTCTTTAGTTTCTCTTCACTTTCGGCCATTAGGCTGGTGTCATCTGGATATCTGAGGCTGTTGATATTTCTTCCAGCATTCTTGATTCCAGCTTATGATTCATCCAGCCTGGCATTTGCATGATGTACTCTGCCTATAAGTTAAATAAGTAGGGTGACAATATACAGCCTTGTCATGCTCTTTCCCAATTCAGAACCAGTCTGTTGTTCCATGTTCACTTCTAATTGTTGCTCCTTGACCTGCATACAGGTTTCTCAGGAGACAGAGAAGGTGGTGTGGTATTCCCATCTCTTTAAGAATTTTCCACAGTTTCCTGCGATCCACACAGTCAAAGCCATCATCAATGAAAAACAAGTAAATGTTTTTCTGGAATTTCCTTGCATTCTCTATGATACAATGGATGCTGGCAATTTGATCTCTGGTTTTTCTGCCTTTTCTAAACCCAGCTTGTATAGCCGGATTTCTCAGTTCATATAGTGCTAAAGGCTAGCTTGAAAGATTTTGAACATAACCTTGCTAGCGTGTGAAATGAGCACATTGTACTTTGCACATTCTTTGGCATTGCCCTTCTTTGGGATTGGAATGAAAACTGACTTTTTCTAGTCCTGTGGTCCTGCTGAGTTTTCAAAGTTTGCTTACATACTAAGGACAGCACTTCAATAGCATTATCTTTTAGGATTTTAAATGACTCAACTGGAATTCTATCACCTTCATTATCTTTGTTAATAGTAATGTTTCCTAAGGCCTTCTTGACTTCACCTTCCAGGACGTCTGGCTCTAGGTGAAGGACCACACATAGAGGTTATCCGGGTCATTATCATCTTTTTTTTTGGTAGAGTTCTTCTATGTATTCTTGACGTACCTTCTTAATCTTTTCTGATTTTCTTAGGTCCTTACACTTTCTGCCTTTTATCATGCCCATTTTCCCATGAAATGTTTCCTTGATTTCTCCAGTTCTTGAGGCAATCTCTCTTTTTTCCCATTTTCTTGTTTCCCTCTATTTCTTTGCACTGTTCATTTAAGAAGGCCCTCTTATCTCTCCTTGCTGTTCTCTGGAACGCTGCATTCATTCAGGCATATCTTTCCCTTTCCCCCATGGCTTTCTCATCTCTTCTTTTTTTTAGCTATTTGTCAAGCCTCCTCAGGCAACCATTTTGTTTTCTTGGGCATGGTTTTGATTACTGCCTCCTATACAATGGCACCCCACTCCAGTACTCTTGCCTGTAAAATCCCATGGACAGAGGAACCTGGTATGCTGTAGTCCATGGGGTTGCTAAGAGTCAGACACGACTAAGTGACTTCACTTTCACTTTTCACTTTCCTGAATTGGGGAAGGAAATGGCCACCCACTCCAGTGTTCTTGTCTGGAGAATCCCAAGGACAGTGGAGCCTAGTGGGCTGCCGTCTATGGGGTCACGCAGAGTCGGACACGACTGATGTGACGCAGCAGCAGCATACAATGTTATGAACTTCTGTTCATTGTTTCCAGGCACTCTGTCTACCAGATCTAATCTCTTGAGTCTATTTGTCACCTCCACTGTATAATCATAAGGGATTTGCTTTAGATCATACTTGAATGATCTACTTGTTTTCCCTAATTTCTTCAACTTTAGCCTGCATTTTACAGTATAGAGCTCATGATCTGAGCCACAGTCAGCTCCAGGTCTTGTTTTTGCTGACTATATAGAGCTTCTCCATCTTTGGCTGCAAAGAATATAATCCATCTGAGTTAAGTATTTACCATCTGGTGATGTTCATATGTAGAATCATCTCGTGTTATTGGAAGAATGTGGTTGTTGTGATAAGTGTGTTTTCTTGATAAAGGTCTTTTAGCTTGTGCTTTGCTTCATTTTACACTACACAGCCAAACTTGACTGCTACTCCAGGTATCTCTTGACTTCCTACTTTTTTCTTCTAACCCCCAAGGATGAAAAGGACATTTTTTTCTTGTTGGTGGTAGTGGTGTTAGTTCTGCAAGATCTTGTAGGTCTTCATAGAATTGATTAACTTCAGCTTCTTAAACATTAGTGGTTGGAACATAGACTTGGACTACTGTGATGTTGAATGGTTTGCCTTAGAAATGAACCAAGATCATTCTATCATTTTTGAGATTGCACCCAAGAAATTCATTTCAGACTCTTTTGTTGACTATGAGGGTAACTCCATTACTTCTAAGGGATTCTTGCCTGCAGTGGTAGGTATAACTGTCATCTGAATTAAATTTGCCCATTCTTGTACATTTTAGTTCACCAATCTCTAGGATGCCTTCTCCTCTTTGTGAAATGAGCACAATTGTATGGTTTGACCAGGTCCAGTTTACTTTGATTCATGGACCTAACATTCCAAGTTCCTATGCAATATTGTGCTTTACAACATTGGGATTTTCTATCACCAACAGTTTATTTCAGTTTTGTTTTAGTCGTCAAGTCATGTCCAACTCTTTTGTGATTCCATGGACTGTAGAAGGACCAGGCTCCTCTGCCCAAGGGATTTTCCAGAAATGAATACTGGAGAGGGTTGCCATTTCCTTCTCCAGGGGATCTTCTTGACCAAGGAATCAAACCTGGGTCTCCGGAATTGCAGGGTATTGCAGGAGAAAGCAGTGGCACCCCACTCCAGCACTCTTGCCTGGAAAATCCCATGGACAGAGGAGCCTGGTAGGCTGCAGTCCATGGGGTCGCTAAGAGTAGGGAACGACTGAGCAACTTCACTTTCACTTTTCACTTTCATGCGTTGGAGAAGGAAATGGCAACCCACTCCAGTATTCTTGCCTGGAGAATCCCAGAGACAGAGGAGCCTAGTAGGCTTCCATCTATGGGGTTGCACAGAGTCAGACACGGCTGAAGCGAATTAGCAGCAGCAGCAGCAGCAACAGATGGTCTCAGGTATTGCAGGTGCTTTCACCACCAAACCACCAGGGAAGCCCAGACATATTGACAACTGAGCATGGTTTCCACTTTGGCCCAGGTGCTTCATTCTTTCTGGAGCTGTTAGTAACTGCCCTCCACTCTTCCTCAATAATATATTGGACACCTTCCGTCCAACCTGGCAGGCTCATTTTTCAGTGTCACGACTTTTTGCCTTTTCATCTAGTCCACAGGGTTCTCACAGCGAGAATATTGGAGTGGTTTGCCATTCCCTTTTCCAGAAGATCACATTTTGTCAGAATTCTTCATTAAGACTCATCTGTCTTGTCTTGGGTGGCCCTGCATGGCAGGGCTCAGAGATTCACTGAGTTATACACTCCTTTGCCATGACTGGTCTGTGATCCAGGAAAGAGAATCTCTATCAGTTAAATATGTGATTCTTTGATCAACCTCTGATTATTTTTTCCTATATTCTATCTATTTCTTTTACTACCATCTATCAAGGCTATGATTTTTCCAGTGGCCATATATGGACGTGAGAGTTGCACTGTGAAGAAAGCTGACACCAAAGAATTGATGCTTTTGAACTGTGGTGTTAGAGAAGATTCTTNGAATTGCAGGGTATTGCAGGAGAAAGCAGTGGCACCCCACTCCAGCACTCTTGCCTGGAAAATCCCATGGACAGAGGAGCCTGGTAGGCTGCAGTCCATGGGGTCGCTAAGAGTAGGGAACGACTGAGCAACTTCACTTTCACTTTTCACTTTCATGCGTTGGAGAAGGAAATGGCAACCCACTCCAGTATTCTTGCCTGGAGAATCCCAGAGACAGAGGAGCCTAGTAGGCTTCCATCTATGGGGTTGCACAGAGTCAGACACGGCTGAAGTGAATTAGCAGCAGCAGCAGCAGCAACAGATGGTCTCAGGTATTGCAGGTGCTTTCACCACCAAACCACCAGGGAAGCCCAGACATATTGACAACTGAGCATGGTTTCCACTTTGGCCCAGGTGCTTCATTCTTTCTGGAGCTGTTAGTAACTGCCCTCCACTCTTCCTCAATAATATATTGGACACCTTCCGTCCAACCTGGCAGGCTCATTTTTCAGTGTCACGACTTTTTGCCTTTTCATCTAGTCCACAGGGTTCTCACAGCGAGAATATTGGAGTGGTTTGCCATTCCCTTTTCCAGAAGATCACATTTTGTCAGAATTCTTCATTAAGACTCATCTGTCTTGTCTTGGGTGGCCCTGCATGGCAGGGCTCAGAGATTCACTGAGTTATACACTCCTTTGCCATGACTGGTCTGTGATCCAGGAAAGAGAATCTCTATCAGTTAAATATGTGATTCTTTGATCAACCTCTGATTATTTTTTCCTATATTCTATCTATTTCTTTTACTACCATCTATCAAGGCTATGATTTTTCCAGTGGCCATATATGGACGTGAGAGTTGCACTGTGAAGAAAGCTGACACCAAAGAATTGATGCTTTTGAACTGTGGTGTTAGAGAAGATTCTTTAGAGTCCCTTGGACTACAAGGAGATCCAACCAGTCCATCCTAAAGGAAATCAGTCTGGAATGATCATTGGAAGGACTGATGCGAAGCTGAAACTCCAATACTTTGGCCACCTCATGCGAAGTGTTGACTCCTTGGAAAAGACCCTAATGCTGGGAGGAACTGGAGGTAGGAGGAGAAGGGAATGACAGAGGATAAGACAGCTGGATGGCATCCACGACTTGATGCACATGAGTTTGGGTGAACTCCGGGAGTTGGTGATGGACAGGGAGGCCTGGAGTGCTGCAATTCATGGGGTCGCAAAGAGTCAGACACGACTGAGGGACTGAACTGAACTGAACTGATGATACTGTCTCAGATTTACTCTTAACCTTTCTCCTATTGCATTTCTTTACTTGTGTTTATACATATATTAATACAAAATTTCTAAGAACTTTTTTGTTTCCTCATAGCTAATTTAAATATGATCTTTTATCCTTGTTTCATGGCTACAGTGTTTCTTACTTCTCCATAGCACCTTTTTTCCCCTAACTTGGCTTTGTCCCATATATTGACCCTGTTTCCTTTGATTTCACCTTTTGTTTAGTTCTATGCTTGTTTGCTTACATCTTTGAAAAAGTATTTAAATTGCGAACGATCATTGGTTTTTGCCCATAACTAAAAATGAGACTTAGGAGTGAGACCCTGAAAAGCTGGTATGGAGCTCTGTGTGTTTCGGAGTGAACTTGGTCAATGGGAAGACTACATCAATGATAGAGTGAGTGCTNGTTTATCTGCTGTATAATCTGCTGCATTTAGGTAGAGCTCATGAATTCTCTGTCTTCTCTGTCTCTTTCTCTATCACTATTATCTAAAGCAATAGTTCTTAAGAAAGGATTCAAATCAAAATCACATGGGGAAACATGGAAACTTATATTTCCATATGTAAAATAGATAGCCAACAGGAATTTGCTGTATGGCTGAGGAAACTCAAACAGGGGCTCTGTGTCAACCTAGAGGGGTGGGAGGGGGAAAGAGATGGGGAGGAGGTTCAAGAGGGAGGGCATGCATGTATACCTATGGCTGATTTATGTTGAGGTTTGACAGAAAACAGCAAAATTCTATAAAGCAATTATCCTTCAATAAAAAAGAAATTTTAAAATATCACATGAGGAAGATTTTCATATCCTGTGGGACCTGGAAATTATAATTTTATATAATTTAGTTATTTGTGTGCACAAACTTAGCAAAACACTACTGATTCTGGTTATCTGATAGCTAATTCAGGTCATTAATAATGTGACTGTGGATTTGTAAGTGGACTTACATTTTAATACATGTTTTCATATATCATCTCATTTGATACTTCCAGTGGCACCTATTTTTCTTACCTGTCCAATAGTTAATATCTTTCCTCATTTCTTTCTTCATTGTACAACCATTGTACAACACTTTTTTTTTTTTTTTTTTTTAAGGAAAGGTAGTTCTCCACAGTCCCTGTGAGTGATGATAAGTGACTAAGGCAGGCATTGTCCTTCTCTAGTGAATGAGCTATCCATAAGTGTGCATTAAAACCTGGTGAATGAAATGAGGATAAATAACTTAAGATTTTCACAGAATAAGCATTTTTCTTTTCTAGTAAATATAATTGGGTAAGGTGATGCAGGGGGCCTCCTTGATAGTTCAGTGGTTAAAAAAAGAAAGAAAGAAAACCCGCCTGCCAATGCAAGAGAGATAAGTTCAGTCCCTGGGTCTGGAAGATCCCCTGGAGAAAGAAATGGTGACCCACTGCAATATTCTTACCTCAGAAATCCCATGGACAAAGGAGTCTGGTGGGCTACAACCCATGGGGTCGCATTTCTTAGCAACTAAACAAAAATGATGCAACTGTTCTTTCTCTTGTCATATAGAATCAACAGTAGTTTGTACTATAACTGCCATTGTGAGATCATGAAGTGAAACCTTCCATACCATTACACTCCAGCTATCTACTGGACTCTTCAGCTATCTACTACCAGAATGATTGATTGTTACATGAGTGTTCATAGTTTTAAAGGCAATGTGAATTGGATATTCTATTTCTAGAAACCTCAAATCTCCTATTAAACACTCTCACTGATACTTACAAAAATATAATACTCNTATCTACTACCAGAATGATTGATTGTTACATGAGTGTTCATAGTTTTAAAGGCAATGTGAATTGGATATTCTATTTCTAGAAACCTCAAATCTCCTATTAAACACTCTCACTGATACTTACAAAAATATAATACTCTAAAATACATTGCTTCCAGTTATCTCAATTTAAATATGTGTCTATTCAACTAGATTTAAATATTTTGGATTGAAACTAAAGGGCATAGATGCTTCCCTTATGTTTCTTAACCATGGTTACTTGATCATTCTTGATAAATGGGAAGAATAAATGAGGTCATTTTAATGAAATTATCTTTTCTGAACTAATTAGAAGATACCACTACTGCTATTTTTGAAACCAGAATATAAACTATGCCTTAGCTGACACCTAACAAGCATTAAAGTGCCAGATGTCATTTGTTGTGTGGTGGTTTTTTCATAGTTTTACTTAATTAGCTGTTTTTATCTTATTATACTTAACATCATACTCAAACCCTGAGATAGTTCTGTACCTGTGAAGAAGTGTTGAATTGTTCAGCTGATTCTATAAATTGCTGAGTGTTGTTGTTAGGGAACATGAGGAAAACGGGAAAAGTGAAGTGCTCACAGCTCTGAACTCCTTGAAATGAAGTACCACTCCCTGAGTCAAAGTAGAAATATTTGAAGAAATTCTTAAGTGTCCTCCAGATTCAGTGGAATATTTNATTTGTTGTTCTTATTGTCATTGTGAGAACAATTTCTACTATCATAGCAACTTTCAAGTACCCAGTATAGTACTGTTAAAGAGAGTCATTATGGTGCACAATAGATGCCTGGAACTTACTGAAGTATGGATATTCTTTTGTCTGAACACATGATAAAAGACTTAGCTCTCTAAATGAATCCGTCTATTCAGTGGATTTGTGATTTTGCTTATAAATTGAGTAGGCAAGCTGAGATAATTTAAAATAGTCAATCAATATTTTCTAAGATTTACTCATAGATTGTTTGGTATGTGAATTAATTCATCTCTGGGTTTTCAAGTTGCTTAACTTTGACCCTTTCAGCTAATGAAATGCAAACAAGCATGCCATCTAATTAGTGAAGCCATTTCTCTTGTGGATATAGATATTTCTCTAAATCTAAGATCAATGTTTTTGCAGGCAGGCATTCCAGATAAAGTTTTATTCCTAGTTTTATTACAGGAAATAATTTAGACAATGTGCATTTGGCATTATATTTGTTAGAATAACAGTTGTCTAACTCTTGTTTAAATTAATTCTTAGAATTTTATCAGTATAGTCTGATATAATTGGCAGCACTAAGATATAGCATCTTTTATATCCAGTTTGGAATAATTATGGACTGAAAAATTTAATGCAGTCCTGATTTTGTCAATGATATATAACTAGAGTCTCTTAAAAGTGCAATAATGCAAGACATGTGAAAAATCAAAAGGATATAAGTGCCTTAACTTACAATGATAATGAGTGTGACAGTTTGCTGAAGTAGCTATAAATCAAATGTACTATAGCTATAAAAAAATAAAGCAGTGCAGCATTTGGATAAGGTCCTATATTGCTATAAAAGCTGTGCATACAAATGAGAAGGCGGCATCCATGCTATCTTCAGGGAATGGTCTGCCCCTGAGCGAAAAGATGATGATGTAGAATTGTTTTTGGAAAACGGTTGAAGTTCATTCTCATCTAGTAGGAACCAAAGCAAGGCAATAACATTTGGAACACACTTGAAATCATTCAAAGTATGATAATATGAGAATGAAAATCACAGAGAGCAAATGACACTGCAGGCTACAGAACTGAAAAAAATGTGTTTTCCAATTTCATGTTTATTATCATTGACTGACTAAAGATTTTTCTTTAACCTAAAAGATAAAACTGTAGATCTGACATAGCATCTTCTTCATGTTATCTAAGAAGAAACAGTGTTAAGTGTATCTACTGACTTTTCTTTAAGGAGGTCACATAAATGAAAGTAACAAATGAATCCATCACTGAAAAAAGCAAAGTAGTAGAAATCAGATGTTAGCAAAATTAAACTGAGTAAACTTCTGTTTTGTATTATGCTGCTACTGAATGGAATAAAACATTTTTTAGTTTGCATTGAAAAGATGTTAATTATAATTGATAAAAAATTAAGTTCAGCATGTAATTTACACAGTATTTTAGAAATAATGAAAACTGTTTGGTTATAGAGGAAAGATATAAATTCAGGAAATAGTTAAGAACACTAATATTCATTTTAGTGCAATTTTTGCACAAAAATTAATATCCAGTTTTTGTCTATGAGTCATTCACAACTATTAGTGTCCATGTGGGTCAAACCTGAACTAGATCAAGCCTAAAAGATGATTTAACCAAAACACAGCACAGGATTCATCTCAGCTGAGAAGTCAAGACTGTAGATGGAAAGATAATGGCAGGAGTCAGATTATTACATGGCAGTGGGAGGTCCTACTTCATGGTCCTAGTACAGTCATCTACACAGGATTCTGAGTTAATGTTAAGATACCTTCAAAAAACATATAAAGTCTTTGCTATCTTAGATTATGGCAGTTATCTAAGTTGTTTCATCTAGTAAACATTTATTGAATACTTGCTATTGGCAGGTATTGTGAAAAATGATGTGATATAGCAGGAATCAAGGTAAAAATGATCTTGGCCTATCAGAGGTTACAGTTCATTTCAGTTCAGTTCAGTCGCTCAGTTGTGTCCAACTCTTTGCAACCCCATGAATCGCAGCACGCCAGGCCTCCCTGTTCATCACCAACTCTCGGAGTTTACCCAGACTCACGTCAATTGAGTTGGTGATGCCATCCAGCCATCTCATCCTCTGTCATCCCCTTCTCCTCCTGCCCTCAATCTTTCCCAGCATCAGGGTCTTTTCAAATGAGTCAGTTCTTTGCATCAGATGGCCAAAGTATTGGAGTTTTAGCTTCAACATCAGTCCTTCCAATGAACACCCAGGACTGATCTCCTTTAGGATGGACTGGTTGGATCTCCTTGCAATCCAAGGGACTCTCAAGAGTTTTCTCCAACACCACAGTTCAGAAGCATCAGTTCTTCAACACCAGTTTTCTTTATAGTCCAACTCTTACATCCATACATGACCACTGGAAAAACCATAGCCTTGACTAGATGGACCTTTGTTGACAAAGTAATGTCTCTGCTTTTTAATATGCTCTCTAGATTGGTCATAACTTTTCTTCTGAGGAATAAGTGTCTTTTAATTTCATGGCTGCAGACATCATCTGCTCTGATTTTGGAGCCCAAAGGAATAAAGTCTGCCACTGTTTCCACTGTTTCCCCATCTAGTTCCCATGAAGTGACAGGACTGGATGCCATGATTTTAGTTTTCTGAATGTTGAACTTTAAGCCAACTTTTTCACTCTCCTCTTTCACTTTCATCAAGAGGCTTTTTAGTTC
>SJYW01005520.1:0-12737 GCA_006410735.1 Raphicerus campestris
CCTGTGGCTGATTCATGTCAATGTATGGCAAAACCAATACAGTACTGTAAAGTAGAATAAAGTATTAAAAAAAAAAAAGTCCTATGGGGGCAAGGTGCTGGCAGAACACTCTCTACATTTGACAGCCTTCTTTAAGGAGACATTCTGATTTCTGTTTAGTTCTTCCAGCTGAGTTCACTAGGACAGAAAAGGAAGAGATTCAGGGCAGACACTTTGATTTAAAACAAAGGCTTTACTTTCCTGGACTTGTAGTCTTGTAGTTTCTGTGACCTAAAGAAATCCAGAATCATAGCAATTCAATTAGCCCCACTGAAAGTGCCTTCTTACTGTTAATGAAAAGCCAAAGTAAGCAAATGAATACTACTGGCCAGTGTAATATTGATGGATAAAAGCTACCAAGGAAAAAGTATTTAAGAAAGAATATGGATGGCAGAGACAGAAAGTGTATGTGATCATCCCTTTTAAAATGAATTTTTTTGTTATGACTTTTATAAGAGTAGTTACTGGGTAGGTCTACAAAAGTCTCCCATACAAGGAAGGGGATGAGATAAGGACCCATGAATGCAGCATGCACACTGAAGACTTCAGAACCGTTTCTCCCATTTGAACAGCGCAAGTCCAGGGCACATGGAGTCTCTGCTACGTTTAATAGACGGCTGAGTACCAGCTTTATCCCGAGCTCGCAAGGGGCCTTTCTCTAGGAAGCGGTAAATGATGATGTGGTAATCGTCTCCCCAGGAAACATCTTCCCTCTTTAGTAGAAAACAAGATTTTTGCCTCTCTCATCAAAACTTAAGATGACCAATGACCCAAAGTACATGTCAAGCAGAGAGAGAGAGAAAACATTTTTTAAAAGAAGCAGAAGGTGGGGAAAGGGTTGAGGAGGCAGAGCAAAGCAACTTAACTTCTGAGCAACAGTGGCCTAAGAATGTGGATAATATCTGGGTAAAGATTATGAACGAAGTATCCGTATAACAAAAAACTAGTGGAGTGAAAAAACTTGAAATGTTTTAAAGTAAAATAAACATTGTGGTGTACTGAAAGGATTAAGTGGAGGCATCTGTGCTGATATAGGGGGACCCTGTCTCTCCTGCATCCATGCTTCCAGGCTCTGGGTATCATAGCTTCTCAGGTGCAACCCTACGAATGGGGAGCCACTGGGCCCTGAATCGGAAAGAAACGAGAAGCCCTTCAGCAAAGATGTACGTACTATGTGTCTTCACACTGGCAAATCAGTCTGCCTGCTACTTATTCGTGAGGCAGTACTTTCTACCTGGCATGATATTGTCTATCTTAACGTTTTGTCTTTATATGGTATAATGATGATTACTATCCATTGTTTTGGAACAAAAATATACTGTCCATCCCTCATTTAAAGTCTTCTTATTATTTAATGTGTTAGACAAAAAGTGCATTTCCATTTTTTGTATTAACAAAAGCTTCAGTGGGTTTCATTGAAAATACTTTCTTGTACATGTAGAGAAAAAAAAGTTAATTTTAGTTTTCATAAATATTGGAACATTTATGCGTTCTGAAATATATTTATCTTGGGCTTAAGCAAGTTTTGTCAACTAGTTTTGGTTGTTGAGTGAATCACATTCTAAAATTAGTTCTGAGCTTGTTATAAAAATAAAAAGTAAAAATTTAACCTGTCATCCCATTGGCCTAATATGCACTATGCTTTCACCCAGGAACTCCAGTGTTGTGCTTATTGTCAAAATAGTCTGTTCAAACCTACATATTTTTCTTACATGCAATCCATTAAAAGACAAAAATAAGGCTTTCCCAATCCATGCAAAAGTATGAGAAAAAGTTAGCGATGGCGAATCCAACTACAGGGTGGTAAACTCAATCCANGTGCTTATTGTCAAAATACTCTGTTCAAACCTACATATTTTTCTTACATGCAATCCATTAAAAGACAAAAATAAGGCTTTCCCAGTCCATGCAAAAGTATGAGAAAAAGTTAGCGATGGCGAATCCAACTACAGGGTGGTAAACTCAATCCATTCTCTTTCTATTTCTTACAAGTAAATAGAAAAAAAAAAGATAAGTACCTTAAATATCATCTTGCAAAACACAGACACATTTAATTAAGTGAATATATTATCAAAGTCACACACATACACAGACCCAGAGCTACACATCACAGCAAGAAACCAACAAAAAAGCAGTGTGCAAAGCCAATGAGGAAATGCATGGACACACGGGGGCAGCAGCTGATTTTTGCACCTGGTAAAGCCATCATGGAAAGATCAGCAGGTCAGAAGCAAAGCAAATGGGGGTGCAGGATGCAGGCATGCAATGAGGATGCTGGAGGAAGCAAGCCACTGCACAACAGACTGATGGAGTTAATGTATGAAAAAGCTTACTTCATTTAGAAAGCTCACTAATTGGTCTACCGTTAAATAATCAGTTTTGTCTCCATTGCTGAAAAGAAATTTATTAGAAAAAGTAAGTTTTGGTATATGATGCTACAGAAGGTACGATTTACATGTTGACATTTTTTGTCAATAATTCTAAACTTATTTTTCTAAACCTGAAGTAGTGGCGAACTCTTAAAATGGCCAGAGACTGTTTGCAAAGAAAAAAAAAAAAACAAACACACACACTCAACAACAGCAAAGGCAAGAAATCACTCCCCCTAACTTACAGAAAATATCTGCAATCCTTCTTTTGCATTATCCAAAGGCATTATTATAAAACAACATGTAAGTCATCCATTTGAAATAATCGGAATGAATGGACTTTCGAACAACATAATAACATTCCAAATCGAATCTAGTTAGTTCACATAACGGGTTAATACCTAAAGGAGCAGGTTAACATTGTAGGTAGTTAGTAAAGCCAATGCAGGGAGAGGAGGGGGGAAGTTCCAGGTGCTGCAACCAACTTATGTAAAAGTTTCTCAAAAAATCAGAGGGAACTTTTACACCAAATAAACTAAGGGGTGAAAATGTAACCCTGACTAGACATTCCTAGATACTGTCAACATATTATATGAAGATACTAGGACAAAAAATGTTTTTAAAGTCTAAAAGAGCACGGATAACTTCAATGTGACACTTTCTCATAAATGGAACTTACATTTTTTTGAAAAGATCCTCTATATCTGTCCGAGGACAAATCTTTTGTGTCAGTTCATAGAACTTTTCATAAGTAAATGCGGCAGGCTCAATTTCATCATTCTGGAAAGAACAGAGGCATTGTCATAAGTCAGGCACCATTCTCTCTCTTTGGAGGATATACAGAATCGACAGGTTCATGAAGCAGAGAGTGATGACTACTCGCAATCCCAGGGTTTTCATCTCTGACTCTTCCTGATAGGAGCCAGAAGGTCCAACCGTGGGCCAGCCTTCTGGAATAAGGCGCATGTAAAGGAGTGTTTCTAGTTACCGTGGTTTGGATGTTCAAACACTGGCCACAGCTGGGCTTGCTCTGGGAGATACTACATAGAACAAACACAAAGAAACATTTCTTTCTCCTCTCCTTGAAGGAACAACGCAACTACTTGCCACAAGGCTGCTGACTAAATCAAACCCAGCGTTTTCTTATACTTATTTTGTGAATTTTCATAGACAACATAAAGGGAGTTCTACAAGAGTTCACTTTTCATACTGAACCTTATATTTCAAATAGGATTTGTTAAGACAGTACCAGCCTAAATCTTTCTTGCAGTTAATACATTCTTTGCAACTATTTTATTTTTAAAATTTATTTCAATGCCACTATTTTAAGTCCAAAGGGCCACAAACTCAAATGTTTTACTTGGGGAGAGGTGCTTCATAAAATATCACACAGCTGTCCTAAAGAACTTAATTTATGAGCCATTTTTCATGCTGACATTGTGCATGGTTCTGCTAATGCTGATGGGCTTCTATAAAATAAACTTTCAATAAGTTGTGTGAAAGAGCAGCCTGCTGTCATTTCCTTTTCTTAATACAGTTGACAGGAACATTTGGAAATATGCTATTTGAATTCTATAATGTTTAGGTTAAAATGCCCAGAAAACAAAAGGAAGGAAGGATAGAAGGGAAGAGACTAAAGGAAAAATTAACTGTACTATATGTGACTGAACCTAATTCTGAATCTAACTGAATCAGTTTAATATAAATAATCTTACTTATTACATGAGGACAAAAATACACAAAGTGGTTTTAGAAAAACGTTATTAAATTAATGAATACCTTTCCACTGGGAAGACCTAGCTCCTTGAGTGCTTGAAAGATCACCTTTTCTGTTTTCCCCGATGCAAAGGTTCTAGTAATACTAGGGCAGAAAAAGGAAAAAAAAATAGTTACTATTAAATCTGTTTTCTCTGATTCAAAGATCCAAGTAAAACTCAGGATGGTGGGACAGAAGAAAAGAAAAAGGAAAACAAAATTATTTCTCATTTCTGGTTATTTTTCACTCCCCAGACTGGCTCCTGCAATGGCCCTCTGCTGACCAGAGCTGGTTGTGCCAGTCAGGTGACTTGATTCTAAGACAGACAGTCCCCCGGGCTACTTGTGAACATACACATCCAGGATCCAGACCGCTGGACAACCACAGTAATAAATGTTGATCCTATCAATTTGCTTTCTTAGGAAAAAGGGATGCGGCAGATGAACCAGTAGCTCTAGAACAGAAGCTCGTGGTGACTTGGGGACAGGAAGGAGGCCCCTTAGGACGCGGCCCATGCCTGGGGTCATCCTTTCCTGGCCCCATACTGCAGCTGACATGCATTATCAGACATATTTCATTTGTATGTTTTTTCTGTTTTCAAGCCAAGCACCCATGTGCTACTCTGACATGTCAGCTGCCTCAAGGATTGGGGACTTTATTAAGAAAGTGACGGATATCAGGGAGAAGGGAGGCAGGGGAACGATTATTCAGTGTTTCAGCAGAATCTTGGCACTACCCTGAGATGTGGTATTTTTGAATAATGGTGGTGCCTTTGAACTAGTATGGTGTGCATCGAGGCTAGGAAAATGGATAACACCTTAAGGAGTGTATTTCCTGATGATGATCAAAGTAGGAGAAAGACTCCTGACTAAAACACTGCTAACACTCAGAACGAACACAGCTGAGGAGAGGACTTAGACCCTGGAATCCACACTTAACTCTGAGCCATATCTGTGCCACCCAAAGAGCCTTCATTCACTGCCTGAGTGGAGGTTCAGGTAGTCAGTCACCATAATGACATAAATCAGAAGTTCAGCCATTGGGGGAAGAGAGAGCTGACTTTTGCATGCGGTGTGGCTGTGGAACACCTTCCCAGGAGCACAGGACGGTGAGCCTCTCCGCCTCCGCTTGTCCTGCGCCCTGCCACTCATGTAAGCGCAGGCCATCCATGGCTGAGCACTGACTGGTCCCCCTCAATCAGGGGGAGAGTGACACCCTCAAGGAGAGACTAGAAAAACCAGCTACAGGTCAGTGAACCGCTGCACATTCATTCAAAAGTTTACTGTTTCATACTTAGTCTAAGAATACTTAAAGAAGTGCACTTTTAAGAGAGCTTGAGACAACTGTATCCAAACACAGGGAGGCCTATGAATTCTCTTTCACAGACCGGCAGACAAGGTGGAGCATACATGTGTATAAACCAGTTTCAGGGCAGAGGGTGCTATGCCCACATTTTCCCACTTCTCGAGAGTTCATGCAATTTTCATACACTGGATTAAGAAGTATTTTATCTGCCCTTTATAATGTAGGGGAAAGTAGCTGCTCATTTTGTCATTTTTGAAAAAGAATATGTATGTGTTAGGTCTGCCCAGGTGGTTCAGTGGTAACGAGTCCTTCTGTCCATGCAGGACACTTAGGCTAGATCCCCGGCAGACAATGCGGTGTTGGGGAGATGGTACGGCAGGGAGGGGAGAGTCTGCAGGAGGAGAATACTGGCTGGGGCTTGGGAAAATATATGAAACAGAGAGCAGGACAAGGACACCTCTCAGGAGTAGGAGGTTAACAATTTGTGGGGGACAGAGAAACTGAGACGGACAAAACAGGGTGTTCAGGGCCATGAAGGAGGAAAATCCATGTGGGAAGACATCAGTGAGGGCAAAGTCAGAGCCCAGAGGCATGACTGTTGAGAAGATAATACAGGCAAGAGCTGGGAACTCCCTGGCTGTCCAAGTTTGGACTCCAGGCTTCCACTTCAGGGGACATGAATTTGAGTCCCGGTCATGGAACTAAGATCCCGCATGCAGTATGGCAGGTGTGAGTACATAAATGAATAAAGACAAGAGGTTATGTGATGGCCAGAAGGGCTTGTTCTCAGGCCCATCTTTGCAGGAGGGGACAAGAAAAAACAGAAGAAGAAAGGGAAAGAGACCATCCCCCTGAAGGTAAGGGGTCGGGGAGGGGGCTGCCTTCTCTCCAGGCAGCTTGCAGAGTTATTCTTGGGCCTTAAATGGGTTTGGCTTGGGAGTGCGGAAGGTTGTGGAGCAAAAGTGAATTCTCTGATTTTCCAGAGATGGCAGTATTTAGCCAGGAGAAACACACTTATCACAGGTTGAGAGAAACACACTTATCACAGGCTGGGAGCATTCAGAGAGCATCAGAGGGCATTTCTTTGGCAGACAGAGTATGTATAAAGGACTGTGATTCATGCAACCCTTTATACGCAGTCCCACAGAGCACAGCTCAGTGCTTCACCACAAACTGGTGTTCAGTGAGCGTCTCGAATCAAAACACACCACCCTTCCCAAAGGAAGTGTAAGAGAAGCAAATACTCTCAAGTGCTGCCCATTCCTATCTGATTAAATTCCTTGTTCCAGGAGATGTTACAGATGACCAAGACAGCAATGACTCTAGAAGCTGAGTCTCCCTCTGCCCTCAAAGGCTCTACAATCCATCCAGCAGTGTTAACACTAGCTCTGCAGTCAAGGAGGAGCATGAAGGGAAGCCCCGCAGATCCAGACCGTCACTGCAGCAGGGCGGGCCTTCGGGATGTGGACGGATTATGTGGACACTGGGCTGTAGGGACCACTCTTGAGGTCTCAGCCCTCTTAATGCACACTCTCCTTTGGGACTTCTTCTAAAAGCAAAAATATACATAAGAAGAGTGATGTTCAAAGCTTTGGTCTAGATGGGAAGGTACACTGAGCATGAGTGTGCAGGTTTGGGAGAAAGGCAGATGGCGGAAGAGAGGCACAAAGAAAGGAAGAAAGGAGACGCGGCGCGGAAAGAGCTTCCTTCCCCTGTGCCTTAATTCTTAGACATCAAGCATCGGTTACAACTGCCGAAAGGGGCCGCGCTCAACCTGATCTAATGACTGTGAAGCCAGATCTCCTCTAACGTTACACATACTACACTAAGAGTTTCCATCTTAAAACTTCAGAGCAATAGTGATGAAAATACATTTTAACGTGTTTACTCTTTGTATCCATTAAAACATTCAGAACAATTTCCACCTTGCCCTTGGCAGCTCATCCACAAAGAGATTTATCCGCTTTTCACTGGCTCGATATCAATTCTCCTTCAACTCTGTCAAACTGCCCCCAGACCACAGATGTCCTGTGTCAAACACCTGCTAATACTGGCAGCCGCCCCAGAGTTCACGTCAGAGAGCAGTAAAGAGGATGACAAAATATCTGGGCTATTGCTACAAAAAGAGGCGGGCAATAATTTTGTTCGTGAACAGGCTGGATCAGGCTTCCAAGCCCATGGAACAAAGGCTTGATTGGTAGGATGTGTACAAATGACACCAGAACTGCTGGTTAGGGGTGCTCTGATCACAATCTCTGTGTTTCTCCTTTGCCCATTTCCTGAACCTTTTCTTAGAAGGAAAATCAGGAGAGTACGGTAAGTAAAAACAGACCCAGCTTACATTGCTGGTCTTCTCACTGCTATTTGCTCCAAGTTTGGACTTACTGCTTCAGCGTGTACGTGTCTGACTCTTTGTGGCCCCAGGAACTGTAACCATCCAGGCCCCTCTGCCCGTGGGGCTCTCCAGGCAAGAAGAATGGAGCCGGTTGTCATTTCCTTTTCCAGGGGATCTTCCCGACTCAGGAGTCAAACTCTCCTCTCTTGTGCCTCTGGCATTGGCAGGTAGATTCTTTACCACTGCACCACCAGGGAAGCCCTATTACTGCCATACTTATTTTTAAATAAAAATGCACTAAATATTTGGCAATAGCTGTAGGATCCCAGGAACGGTGGAACCTGGTGGGCTGCCGTCTACGGGGTCGCACAGAGTAGGACACGACTGAAGTGACTTAGCAGTAGCAGTAGCAGTAGGATCCTGAGATACATTAAAATCATTACCCTGCTATTCTCAATAGAGCAAAGGGTTTTATTTAAGATAAGGATGAGTGTAAAGTGTCTGCCAACAAACACTGATCAAGGGTGTTAGCATGGCTTTTTGTTTTTAAGATTTTTTTTTTTGAGGTGGACCATTTCTTTAAATTGAATTTGTTACAATATTGTCTCTGTTTTATGTTTTGTTTGTTTTTTTGGCCACTAGGCATGTGGAATCTTACCTCCTTAACCAGGGATTGAACCTGCAGCCCTTGCAATCCAAAGGTGTGAAGCTTTAACCACTGGATTCTCAGGGAAGTCCTTGGCAGGGCTTTTTAAAAAACTTCTAAAGTAAATGCAAAATTGACTTGCCTGTAAGTTATTAAATAAAAAACAGAATCCTACATATAGGTTCATAAAGACCACAACAGATGCATAAAGTTGGTAACTCTGGAAGCCCTCAATAAAAGGTGAAATGCAACGATTATGGCCTGGTCTTCCTTACAGCGTGCATGCCCTGTGTTTCCTCATTGAAACCTCAGCTGTGTCACATGGATACCTTAGTTCACGACTGCTCTCATCCACAGAATTAAGGAAAACGATGATCTCTAGGACAGTTCTATTAAATGTGCAAGGATGCTGAGGGAGAGACCCTCGGGGGAATGCAGAATGGAAGCTTCCAGGCTAGCAGAGAGGGCGGGAGAGGTGAGGCAGCAATGGCCAGTGACCAGCTGCTCCAAGGCTCTCCCCCAAACGCCACGCAAAGGGCAACCTGTGCCCTCTTCCTGATGGTTACAGCCATGCTGAGACAGGCTCCATCTGGCGGTCTGGGTTCTGCCTGCGGCTATTTGCTGGTTGGCTTCTTGCTAAAGTGTTGGGCAAGAGCTCAACTTGAATGCGAGTCTGGAGAATTCCTGAAGAGTGGGTCAGGGTCTGGGAGCTCATGCTGAGTTCAGGTTCATGACTCTGAATACACTCTTGGCTTCAGATGGGCAGCAGACACCCCAGGGCCCAGCCCAGCTTTTGCAATTACCGTGGAGTGCTTACCACAAACACCAGCCAAAAAGACACTGGGGCGCTGGACGAAGAACCCCCATCACTCCCACTGCACCGGCTTCCAATGGACCCACAGGCCAGGAGAGCGGTCCTAACACTGGGAGCAGCGAGCAGGGTGGGGCCCTTGAGGGTGAGGCCCATTGGCTGGAGGCTGCAGCACAGCGGGAGGCCGTTTCGGCTCTTCACTCCTGGCTCCACCAGGCTGCACCGCCCCTTCCCCTGCCACCGCTACTTTGGGCAGGCTGAAGGGGAAGCGCCAGTCCTGACGGGGTGTGGTGGCAGTGACAACACACCCAGACTCAGTGCTGCTCACTGGCCCTGCGCACAGAGGGCCGACGGAGCCCAGAATGGGCGGCAACGTCCAGAGGCATCGCACCTCCGAAGACACACTCCTACCCCTCTACTGTAGGTGCAGGACAGAAAAGAAACTGCTTTAATTTTAGCGATGGTTGTTTGGGGCAAGTAGGTGAAAGATGAAAGAAAGTGAAATTGTTGGTCGCCCAGTTGTGTTCCAGTCTTTTTTGACCCCATGGACTGTAGTCCCCCAGGCTCCTCTGTCCACAGGATTTTCCAGGTAAGAATACTCGAGTCAGTTGCCATTTTCCTCTCCAGGGGATCTTCTCCAATCCAGGGATTGAGTCTGGGTCTCCTGCACTGCAGGCAGCTTCTTTATCATCTGAGACACTAGGGAAGCTACTTAAATCCCCAAAACCCATTTATCTGAAAATTAAAAAAACACTCCTACTTTTTCAGAAGTTCTTTATCAGGCTTATTGCTATGCATTCTGAAAAAAAAATGTGACTTTACATCCATAAGTGATTTTTACAAAGTAAACACAGCATCTGATAATGTGATTCAAACTAAGATTCCAGAAATAACCGTAACTAAAGCAATTAACAAGTCCTTGTTGGGGGCTTTCTCTGTGGACTGGTATCATGAGGGCCGACCCAGGCTGTGCAGAGCACTCGGGAATAACCGACTTACCTCCTAACTGGAATTTTCCCATTTGTGTTGGTCATAAATGCCAATTTCATCCAGCTGGAAAACAACAGTAACAACTGTTTTAATGTTTATTTGGGAGGAACAGCTTCCATCTGGTTAAAAACTTTAAAAAAAAGTTCACTCAGACAAAGACTATTTATTCAGAAAACCAGAGACAATCTCACACCATGAGATAAATTTACTGTTTGTCAGATTTAGCTAATAAAAATATAACTCTTAGTTAAATTCAAACTTCAGATAAATAACAAATACTTTTTTTTAAACTATAGGTATGTTCCAAATATAGCTTAGGATGCATTTATCCTAAAACATTATTTGTTACTTATTCAAATTTCACCGAGAGTCCCATAATTTACATGGCAGCCCTAGATGAATTAGGAAATCGGGTGTTTGCATTAAACACAGCAAATTATAAGCACTTGTTTGGTGACTGTTCTTGTCTTGACTGCTGCTTTTTAAGACTCGACTAAGGGGTTAAGAAAGGCAAGGGCATGGTGACAGCAGCAGGCTTGTCTGAAGTCAGTGGGGGCACCCCTGGCCCTCACCCCCTGCCACCCCAGGGAGCAAGTGCAAAGGGAGGAGCAGGCAGGTGCGAGGCCTTTGTGACCTGCTCCTCATGCAACTGACGGATGGGTGGATACCATCTCCATAAAGGAATCTGGATCCTTGTCACTGTCAGAGAAGTTCATCAACTCAAACTGAGGTGAGAAATGCTGTGCTTTTCCCAAGTTTTCAGGACTTAGGCAGACCCGGAACACTTATCCTTTGGTGTCAGGGCTGTTCTTAGCTATATTATCCATTCTCACTGTTCTTGTAAATAATCTAACAATCTGCAGAACATGATGGTTTGATAAAGCTTCTGTCTTAAGTCAGTGTTCCTTGAAGCACAAATGGCTACCTTTAAGGGGCTAGTTTCAGGACCACAGGAGTGAGGCAGTGGGCAGATAGGGAGGGATGGTCATACCAAGCTGTGCTCTCAGCCGGGCTTTGTCCCGAGGCCACTGGGACCTCTGGAGTGTGATCTGAACCAGGCTTGGCGGCAAGAGGGCAGGCTCTGATATCCTGTCTCAGCCTGTCATTGGCCGTGGGCTTCCTTTCTGAAGAAGGGGCGAGTGTGAGGTCAGCCCTCCTCAACCAGGGACATGAAGGGTCAACCTTAAGGGATGCTGTGGATTTTGGTATGGGCAGGGTCCTGGAGCCAGTCCTCTGGGATACTCTGGGAGGTGGTGATCTACTGGTGATCCCCTGTAGGCAGAGGGTGGTTCAGAAGCAGGCAGACGTGAGCCCTGAGTGACCTCACCCTCCAGCAGCTGGTGGATGGGTGAACACCAGCGACAGAAAGCAGTCTGGGCGGGACACCCATGAGGGCAGCTAAGATCTGGCATCTGGACACAAGGAATCAGCTCCCCCAGGCCTAAGAGGGCATGCCAGAAGTCTGAGACCCTTCGGGATTCCATGACCTCAAAATATCTGCCGGGTTGCTCTTTGTTTTTAAGAAATCATGCCAGAGCAACTGCAGAGGGAAAGGAGAAGCAGCTGCACAAACAGGAAAATACACGACTGACAACTCCCCTCTTCTAAGACAACAGGGACACACTGGAATGAGAGCATCAGAATCAAAATAAGTAATTCTGAGTGGGGGGAGTGAGGGGCCGACACCGGCTTTGCATGGCCTCATTTGCTCTGCGAGGACCCTTATGAGCGGTGTCACCACCTTCATGCACAGATGGGGACAGTGAGGCACACGGTGAGAACTTTCCCAAAGTCCTCAGGCAACGAAGTGGCCAACCTGGGGATTATAGCAGAGCCCATGCTCCCAGAGCCCCGCCGAAGGGACCAGAGCGCAACACGGAAGGCCCGGGGGGCACAGCTCTCCTTCCATCACCCACAATCCGGGGAGTCCCATCCTGGGTGCTGGCAGGGCCCGGCTAAGAGACGCGTGCAGCCTGCTCTGTGTAGGCACTCCACGAACCACTCGCCGCCTGCCTGGGCCCTGGATCACTGCTTCTCAAACAGGGGAACTGGGGCTTTGGCTAGGGTTTCTACGTGAGTCACGCCACCCATAAAGAATAACTTGATAGAGTTAAAAGCTACCACCTGGCACCTCTCTGAATTTTGGATACAGTGAGCTGGGGGAAGGAAGGCCTGCCTTCTGAAGTTCAAAAGTACCTTTGGATCCCTGACTGCTGGTGAAACAGTCCCTGGGGCCAGTGCTCCTCTCCCTCCAGAGCGGTGGGTACTTCTGCTGAATGCAGCNCGAACACAGCTGAGGAGAGGACTTAGACCCTGGAATCCACACTTAACTCTGAGCCATATCTGCACCACCCAAAGAGCCTTCATTCACTGCCTGAGTGGAGGTTCAGGTAGTCAGTCACCATAGTGACATAAATCAGAAGTTCAGCCATTGGGGGAAGAGAGAGCTGACTTTTGCATGCGGTGTGGCTGTGGAACACCTTCCC
>SJYW01005522.1:0-10030 GCA_006410735.1 Raphicerus campestris
GAGTCATGAGGACTAGTGAAAGTTTTCATGTGTATTTATTGAGCTCATGGTAATAACAGTGGCGCGAGCTGGATAACAAGACAATGTGGCTGCAGACTGCCTTTTCCTTTCAGTTCACTGAAAGTTGAGTCCTTTTTTTTTTTTCCATAACGTTTGTCTTGCTGAACAATAAAATTGGTTCTAAATTGAAATTAGAAGGTCTAAGTGTTCATCCCAAGCGTGTGAGAAAAATTACGTTGGTAGGGCACTTACTTCCTCTTGAAATGCTTTTGGGAAAATAGTTTCTTTAAATTGGCCTTGCAGAGTCTTTGAGAATATCCTTAGTCCTGCAGAAAGCTTTATGTAAGAATGCCACAAATCTTTCCCTAGCTTTCATTCTCACCAGTGGGGAGAGTGATATAGTGTAGAATATGAGTATAATTTAGAGCTTAGTGCTTCATTTTAAAATACTTTGTGTAAAATATTTCTTTCATGTTGGCTGACCTCCTATTTAAAAAACAACCCATTCCTGGGAGAAATGGTTTAGTAGGATTTTGACTCTTGACTACCTCGAGGGGAATTTTTCTCCGTGAATGTCACATGGCAGGTCACTGTCAAGTGGTGGGTGGCAATTGGTAGAATAAGGGGTGGTGCTGGCTTTTCTGGCTGGAAAGTCCATTTTCGATATTTACCAGGTGCCCAGGGCTGCCAGGCTGGGGTGGGCGGACAGCCAGCGGCCCCCCTGTCCTACTACCCCAGGCCCAGCACACATTTGCATGACGGCTTTAAATAGTAGAATCAATGTCAAATCTGCAGAGAAGTCACAATATGTGACCAGAATGAAAAGCTGGGGTTAAAATTCAGAGCCATGTCTTTAGTTCAGTCTTTGACCTTAGCAGTTAACATTAATTTCTTTCCTAAGTAGGTGATTTGAATGCAGCTTATTGAAGGACCTTTTTTTTTTTTTTTAAGTCTCTGTGGTTCCTTTTATACAGTTATTTTTTCTTTCTTCCCCCAACCCTACACCCCCGACTAAGTGCTTAAAGAGGCACGACTTTGAGAAAATACTCATCTCTCTGGGATTCATTTCAGCTGAAGTCATCAGAAAAGGCGTCTAGGAAGGTGGCAGGAATTCAGCAGCCAGTGTAAGGGGACTGGCTTGAATGGGGGCAGAGCTTCCATCTCCTGGTCTGACACTGGGGCCTGACTGCTGTCGGGTGCACCTGCGATGTTCACCACGGTTTTGACGACTTGGACCGGAAGGACATAGTCTGTCTTTGCTCTGCATCCAAACTGGTGGTGAGGTCGCTGGAGAGGGGCTCCCACTATCCGTGCTGCCGGGCTTGGGTGCTGCTGCCTGGCTTCGGAACTGTCCTCGGGGTCCACCCTGACCTTCTCCTTGGCCCCTTCCCAGAGTTTATTTATTGATTTTGGACCCTTTAAGGGTCTCTTCTTTCTAGCAACTCTGCCTCCCACCCCCGCTCCCATAGACTCCATGCTTCTCATCACCGTCCTTGCTCAGTGTGGATACCGTTTCCCTCACTGGCTCCTTGGTGAAGACAGACATCTTATGGGGCCCCGCTCTCCACATTTTCTCCCACTGGATTTCAGCCACGAGTCTGTTTCGGCTTTTATATCTGTGCAATACTGTTCTCCCTCTCCATTGACTGTCAGCCTCGCGTGTCTATTTCCCGCTGGATCTCCCCATCTGGACACCCTGTCAGCCTTGACATTGAATTTCCCCTCCATCCTTCCCCGTATCTCAGCCTCCGCATCCAGCCTGCATCTCATAACATTCCAGTTCCTAGGGAAGCTCCCTTTCCCCTTTCTCCCGCCTCCACTTTCCTCGTGTGTCCTTGTCATCCCCCTGGCACAGCCTGAGCCCTCTGCCGGGGCTTCAGAACTGGTTCCTGCACTGCGTCGCAGCCCTCTGATCTACCTTGACTGCTGCAGCTCTCACTGCCCAGTTGGCTCAGTCACATTCCACCAGCCGCCTCCGTCTATGGGATTTCCCAAGCAAGACTACGGGAGTGGTTTGCCATTTCCTCCTCCAGGGGATCTTCTAGACCCAGAGATCGAACCCATGTCTTCTGCATTGGCAGGCAGATTCTTTATCACTGAGCCACCTGGGAGCCCTCCTTGAGGTTACTCACTTCCAATGCTGCCAGCAGAAAAGTTGCATTCCACTTTGTATCTCCTTGCTTCTGCTATTGTTCCCTGCTGTTGGATATTTTGAAAATAACATCTACTAATTGAGAAGGGTTCATTTCAATTACTCCCTCTAACTTCTTTAATTTTTAAATCTCTGGGGTGCTTTG
Source organism: Raphicerus campestris (assembly GCA_006410735.1). NCBI lineage: Eukaryota > Metazoa > Chordata > Mammalia > Artiodactyla > Bovidae > Raphicerus > Raphicerus campestris. Next base: position 2,298 of record SJYW01005522.1, read on the forward strand.
CCTGTTGAAGGTCATGTTTATCATCCTTACATTCTCGGGGGCCTCAGGGTCTGTGTCTGTGTAGTGACTATAAATTTGATAAATCCTTTCTAGAAACGTTGATGGTCTAGATGGTCTAGAAACTCACTTGGCCTTTGTTTTATTTCCTGAGCTGTGTTTAAGCTCTTTTGTTAGGTACCCCTTTGGATTTTCTCGCAGACCTCCACACTGTAAGGGGGAAGTCCTCTGACTCCTTTTACTTCTGATGCAATAGCATCAGTATTTCTACATATGGAATCTCATCTCTTTTTCCTGCTCTTTTGCAAAACACTTCTAACTGTAAGATGGCATAATAGCTGAGTGAGCCATTCAGGGGCCATTACTCTTCTGATCCTAAACTACATAGGGTCCACACGCTTTGATAATAGCACAGTCATAGGCTCACAGCTATATTCAGTTCAGTTCAGTCACTCAGTTGCATCTGACTCTTTACCACCCCCGTGGACTGCAGCACGCCCGGCCTCCCTGTCCATCACCAGCTCCCGGAGCTTGCTCAAACTCATGTCCATCCAGTCGGAGATGCCATCCAACCATCTCATCCTCTGTCATACCCTTCTCCCCTTCCTTCAATTTTCCCAGCATCAGGGTCTTTTCCAATCAGTTCTTCGCATCAGGTGGCCAAAGTATTGGAGTTTCACTTTCAGCATCAGTCCTTCCAATGAATATTCAGGACTGATTTCCTTTGGGATTGACTGGTTGGATCTCCTTGCCAGTATATACCCAAAAGGGCTCTCCTTCGAGACAGATGGAGTAATTCACAGCTTTTATGAGGTCTTCCTGAAAGAGCAACCTCCTCCTCTGCATGACTTCTTACCATGCTCAGGACTCAGACAGGAAACTAAGCAGGAGGCTGTGTGGAAGGGGATTTGGCTCTGTGTGGCTAGGCTTTCAGGACTGATCTTGGTTTAGGCCAACACAGCCATCCAGTCCCTGCTGTACCAGCCTGGGGTGGGTAAATACAGGTGGGGGCTGGTGCAGGTATGACTGCCAAAGGCAAGTGGACTTTGATGGATGGCGTCGACCCCAGGTGTGAAGAAGAGCCCAAAGAAGCAGCAGAGAATTCATGTTCTTCTCAAACAGAGTGGAAAATACAAAGGCAGGGCTGAACCAATCTCGCCCAGTTATGCTTCCTAAACATCACCCAGAGGCATCTGTGTGCCTGGACAGTGGGAGAAGCTTCTAGAAGGAAGCATAGGCGAGGGGAAGAGTGTTCTCTCCCTTAGGAGAATAGACTCCTAAGTATGGAGCTCATTCTCTTGGTCTCTGCTCAGATCCCTTCATGCCCTCAGTTTTTGCACCCCAACTTTATTCTGCAAAAGGAAATAGCCTACAAAACTCTGCTTTGTCCAGATTAGTCAAAATTCAATACATTTGTCTTGAGGCTTTCCTTCTTCATCTGTGTTAAGCTGGAGACACTGCCGATCTTCAAAGACTTCCAGGACAAATTCAACTGCCATAGCAATCACTGCAGGAGCCACAACCGCAGCCACAGCAGCAGCAGACCAGTTCTGTGGGAGGCTTTCAACATGCTGCCTCATTTATTCTCAAGTATCAGAAAATCTAACCGGAACTGACTCAGGCAAATGGGAAATTTATTGGGTCATATAGTTAAATAACTTCTTAGACCCCGTTCCCACCACCCAGGCTTGCAAGGTCGCCATAAGGGGTTGTTTCTCTGTTGCTCTCCCTACATGGTCTGCGGTCCATTTTCAGGTCCCCAGTAGTCATAAGATGCTTCACAGGAGTGACAACCCACACCCTCTCTCCTTAACTTGAGGGGAAGAGCAAGCCAGCTTTCCCTGTGATCAAACATCAGCCTGGCTGTATCTGATGATTGGCCCTGAATGACCTGACCTGGGCCACGTGCCCATCCATGGACGAGCCACTGTGGCCTGGGCGATGGAATGCATTGGTCAGTTGAGCTCCAAGCCCTGAGGGCTTGGTGACCGATCACAGGAGAGAGGTTGTTCCTCCAAAATGAACTGAAGGTGCTTTGTGAAGTGGAGCCTGGGGGCAGCAATAACCACAGCCATATATTGTGGTCTTCTCAGACGCTAACCTATACGTGGCTCATCATTAAAATGCAGATTCTCACTAGAAGGACTCATTAAAGTGAAGATTCTCTTCCAGAGACCTTGGGTTGAGCCCAAGAGTCAGTTTGTACCAAGTTCAAAGGTGTCACCCATGACCTCGACCACACCATGAGTTGAAAAGCATGATAGTGGCTAAGGTCATAGCATAAGTAGGGACAGAGCCATACTTGAGTCCTGGCCTCACTGATTCCACAATTGGGTGGCTTCTGCACTTGTCTCCAGCTCTGTCGACACTGCCTGACCACGTGATGAAAATTCTCTTTTCCTCTGAGCCCCACCGGCATTGTCTATTTCTTGCTTAGTGTTTAGGTTCCATACGTTACTCTAGTTGTTTGGGTAGGTGGTACAGTGCATTGCAAGTTGCTCTCTCTTTCCCCTTGAACTTCACCTAGAACCCTATGACAACAGTCAGTTGACTGGACTGAGGTTTTTCTGAGATCAGAGTAGAGTCCCCTCCCTGTATCAGAATCCAGTGCTGAGAGCTGATTACTGTCTGGCCACAGGGAGACTGTTGTGGAGACTGACCATTGGTGGAAAGATCTAGTCAACCCATCAGCAAGGATGTTTGAGCCCCTCCTTGTGTTCAGTCTCCACATGCTTCTCTTGGGCAGGACCTAGAAAAAGTAAAAGACACAAAGACATGGATCCTGCCCACTTCGATCTACACTGGGAGACCAGAATAACCCACTTGATGCAGTGGTGAACAAGACAAGACAGACTTGTAATTAAAGGCTTACTTGAAGGACTCGAAGTGATGTGAAATTCAGAGGTGGAAGAGATGCTGAAGAAATGCCAAAGAGCCGGAATAGGCTAGAGAGACTTTGTGAGAAGGTGGGGACCTCAGTTCAGTTTTGAAAGCCAGCAGGATCTGGGGCAGGGCACAGGGCATTTTAGGCCAGGGAAACAAATAACTCACAACCCTCACTTCTTCATGAAGAGACAGAACATCTCTGTAACCGTGTTTGCACTGGGCACTCTGACGGCACGGTAGGGGACTCCCATTCCTGCCAANAAAAAAAAAAAAGGACTCAACTTTCAGTGAACTGAAAGGAAAAGGCAGTCTGCAGCCACATTGTCTTGTTATCCAGCTCGCGCCACTGTTATTACCATGAGCTCAATAAATACACATGAAAACTTTCACTAGTCCTCATGACTCAGGAAATCCAACTTTTGCCTAAATTCCATATTTTTTTTTTTTAAATCACACTCTTCCATACTAAACAAATTGGGCACTATTTTCAAATTTTCTGCCTTAAATTGAACACATTCTCAGTCATTACTTGGAGGCCAAGCAAAGGCATCACAGAAGCCATCAGCACTTGGGAATCCTCTACCTGGATCTCAGCTGCTAAGGTCATGATTGTCCCACTCCTTCTGCACAGAAGTGGGTGCTTTCGTTAGAGGTCTCCTGGTGCTCTGCACTCAGTTGAGATTCTGGTGGACCAGCAAAGACATGGCCCTGGGCTCATTGACGGTGCCACAGGCTTCAGGTAAAATCAAATAATTTAGTCTGAAGAGGGAAGCTATTGTTCTCTCTTCACTTATGTCACACACGCAATCTGTCCCTACAAAACTAACCTGTCTCTCATTTCTATAATGATCAGCCACCCTCTGCCCACAGCAGGAAAAGAATCACGTCAGCAAGACTGAAGCAGTCATTCTTTCTTTCTGCCACTTGCGCTTAAAGCCCAGGGTCTCAGCTCAGCCTAGCAGAACCACTCACTCCTGCCTAATGTTAAAACTTGCGTGAAAGTATTAAGGGCTTTGTTTTTGGCTTTTTTTTTTTCATTTTTAGGAAAGGGATGCGGATGTCATTTTGATGAGCATGACTTTATTGCAGTTATCAACAGCCACACATCAGAGAGGCTGTGGTTGCACCCATGGTTAACAAGTGTCTTCCAAGAATGACTAGATAAAGAAAAGGAATATATTAAGTATATATATATATATATACACACACACATATGTATATTTCAGTATTTAAAAAAAAGGAGATCCTGCCATTTGGAACAACATGGATGAATCTGGAGGACACTATGCTAAGTGAAATAAACCAAACAGAAAAGCAATAAAACTGTATAATCTCACTTATATATGAAATCTTTTAAAAAATCAAATACAGATACCACTGATACATAGAATCAATACAAATGAACTTATTTATAAAGCTGAAACAAATTGACAGGCATAGAAAACAAATTTATGGTTACCAAGGTAGGGAGTGATAACCTGAGGAGTATGGGCTTCCCTGGTGACTCANTATGAAATCTTTTAAAAAATCAAATACAGATACCACTGATACATAGAATCAATACAAATGAACTTATTTATAAAGCTGAAACAAATTGACAGGCATAGAAAACAAATTTATGGTTACCAAGGTAGGGAGTGATAACCTGAGGAGTATGGGCTTCCCTGGTGACTCAGTGGTAGAGAATCCACCTGCCAATGCAGGAGATGCGGGTTCTGTCCCTGAGTTGGGAACATTCCCTGAAGAAGTAAATGGCAACCCACTCCAGTATTCTTGCCTGGAGACTCGCTTGGACAAAGGAGCCTGGCAGGCTACAGTCCATGGGATCATGAGTCAGACATGGCTTCAGTTGAAACAACATTGGGATTAACAGATACACATTACTATATATAAAATAAAAACAAGGATTTATTGTATAGCACAAGGAACCATATTCAATATCTTGTAATAAACTCTGATGGAGAAGAATCTTAAAAAAGACTGTAAATCAATTATCCTTCAGTTAAAATAAATAACTTGTTTTAAAAAGAAAATAAAGAATATATATATATTTATATATATCCAAATCACTTTGCTATACACTTGAAACTAACACAATATTGTAAATCAACTATACTTTAGTTTTTAAAAAATCAAATACAGAGAAGCAGGGAGCAGAACAGTGGTTACTAGGGTGGGTAGGAAGGTGGGAGGAATGGGGAGATATTTGTCCAAGGGGACAAAGCTGCATATATATAAGATGAATGTCCAGCAAGCTGAGGTAGAGCATGATGACTACAGTTGGTAATACTCTACTGAATACTGAAAGTTTGCTAAGACGATAGATTTCAGGAGCTCTCATCACCAAAGAAATAAGGCAACTATGGGAAGAGGCTACGTTAATTAGCTTGACTATAGTAATGATGTCACTAAATCTGTGTGTGGGTGCGAGTTCAGTCACTTCAGCCGTGTCTGACTCTGCGACCACAAGGACTGCAGCCTGCCAGGCTCCTCTGTCCACAGAACTATCCAGGCAAGAATACTGGAGTGTGGGACTTCCCTGGTGGTCCAGAGGTTAAGACTCTGTCTGCCAATGCAGGGGACACAGGTTCGAACCCTGGTCCAGGAAGATCCCACATGCGATGGGATAGCTAAGCCCTTGACCCACAACTACTGAGGCCCACCTGCCTAGAGCCGGTTCTCTGCAGTAAGAGAAGCCACCATAATGAGAAGCCCATGCACCACAATGAAGATAGCCCCCGCCCACCGCACAGCAACGAGGGCCCAGGGCAGCTACAAATAAATAAACTTTAAAAGAAAAAAAAGAATACTGGAGTGGGCTGCCATTCCGTCCTCCAGGGGATCTTCCAGACCCAGGGATAGAACTGCATCTCTTACATCTCCTGCATTGGCAAGAAAGTTCTTTACCACTAGTGCCACCTGGGAAGCCCATTGTACACCATGTATATATATAATTTTTTTTTTTAATTAAAAGTAAATTAAATGTCTTCCATGAGAGTGAGCAACCCTACTGAGGCAATATGTAGTGTTTCACCTGAACCTGGAATGATGGAATCTAGGGATCTTCTAAGCTACCTTTGTGATCTAGCAGGCAGACCCCTCTGACTTTTAAGACACCTTCATTTTTCTAAACCCCAATCAGTTCTTCCAGTTGTAGTCAACTTTCCCTATTTGAGTGTTTTTTGGTGACAGTTCATACATAAACAATCATTTATGCTGCATGCTATATTATAGGGCTTCCTTGGTGGCTCAGATGGTAAGGAGCCCACCTGCCACCAGGAGACTTGGATCTGATCCCTGCATTGAAAAGAACCCTTGGAGAAAGGAATGACTACCCATTCCACTATTCCTGCCTGGAGAATCCCATAGACAGAGAAGCCTGGTAGGCTACAGTCCATTGGATCACAAAGAGCTGGACATGGCTGAGCAACTAACTCACTCACTCAAGTTAGGCGTGAGGTCTAAAGCTGAGCAGGGTCCAGGACTTGCCCTCACAGTGCTCATATGTGCTTGCTGTTGACTAACTGTGGTAGGCGACTCCAGACTCTAATAATATTTGTCACAAATATCTTCTCTCAATACATAGCTGTCTTTATCATTAGTGCACAGTAATTTTAATTTAATATCAAATTTATAAACCTTTCCTTTATGGCTTTTGCTTCTCACATCTAATTTAATGTGCTTTTCTATCCAAATGTTAGAAGATATTCTTCCACATTTCCCTTGTAAGTCTTTAATCTACCTGAGTTGACCTCATTGTACGTTCTGAGGTAAAGATCTAATTTAACATTTTTTTTCCATATGGATAACCAAATGTTCCACCGCAAATCCAGACTCTCCCCACTAATTTGTAATTCTACCTCCGTCCTNGTCTAATTTAATATGCTTTTCTATCCAAATGTTAGAAGATATTCTTCCACATTTCCACATTTCCCTTGTAAGTCTTTAATCTACCTGAGTTGACCTCATTGTACGTTCTGAGGTAAAGATCTAATTTAATATTTTTTTTCCATATGGATAACCAAATGTTCCACCGCAAATCCAGACTCTCCCCACTAATTTGTAATTCTACCTCCGTCCTCGACCAACTTTCCATATGGATCAATTTCTGGGGTTCTGGTCTGCTCAACCAATTCACTTTCTATTCTTGCCTCAATACTTTTATTTTAAGCTTTTTAATAAGTCTTAATGTTTAGAGAGCAAGCCCCACATGATATTCTTTCCATTCANCTCGACCAACTTTCCATATGGATCAATTTCTGGGGTTCTGGTCTGCTCAACCAATTCACTTTCTATTCTTGCCTCAATACTTTTATTTTAAGCTTTTTAATAAGTCTTAATGTTTAGAGAGCAAGCCCCACATGATATTCTTTCCATTCAAATTATCTTGTCTATAGTTGGTACTTTAGTCTCCCAGGTGAATTTTAGGGTTCTGTATTCAAGTTCCATCTTAAAGGAAATCAGACCTGAATATTCACTGGAAGGACTGATGCTGAAGCTGAAACTCCAATACTTTAGCTACCTGATGTGAAGAACTGACTCATTGGAAAAGGACTTGATGCTGGGAATGATTGAAGGCAGGAAGAGAAGGGGATGACAGAGGATGAGAGGATTGGATGGCATCACCAACTCAATGGACATGAGTTTGGGTAGGCTCCAGGAGTTGGTGGTGGACAGGGAAGCCTGGCATGCTGCAGTTCATGGGGTTGCAAAGAGTCGAACACAACTGAGGGACTGAACTGAACTGATTCAAGTTCCATGAACTGCAGTGAATTTATAGATTAATATTAACTGAAAACGTTGTGCTATAGTACCTCCCCGTCCATCACACCAATGTGCCAACTCCAACT
>SJYW01005525.1:0-10345 GCA_006410735.1 Raphicerus campestris
GTCTTTTATGACAAAAGAAGTCAGGTAAGAATGGCAAGTTCCACTTGGTCTTCGGTTTCCTTCCGTCTAGACTGTCTTATATTCCTTTTTTTTTTTTTTTTTCTGACTTCATGGACCTGGGAGTTTGGAAAATTGTGGGTCATGTTAGTTTCCTAGGGTTGCTGCAGTAAGTGCCACAAACTGGGTAGCTTGAAAAAGCACAGAATGGGTCTTTGTCTTTGACAGTTGAGGAGGGCAGAAGAGCAGAAATCAAGGCGTTGGCAAGAACTTGGAGAGAACCGAACTCCAGGGTCTCACCGCCACCGCCTTGTGGCTGCTGGCACTCCTGGGCATTTCTTGACTTGTGAAAGCATCACTCTATCTCTGTCTTCATGGGAGTTTCATGGGAGCATATTCCCTCTGTGATTCCCTGTCCTGTTACATCCCTGTAGGGACACCAGTCATGGGACTTAGTGTGTGGGTGTGCCATTCTCCAGCCATGTCTGAGTCTCTGCAACCCCGTGGACCGTAGCCCACCAGACTCCTCTGTCCATGGGATTCTCCAGGCAAGAATCCTGGAGTGGGTTGCCATGCCCTTGCTCCAGGGCATCTTCCCGACCCAGGGATCCAACCAGGGTCTCCTGCACTGGCAGGCAGATTCTTTACCGTCTGAGCTACCAGGGAAGCCCTGATTGGACTTAGGACTCACGCTCAATGTGGAATGGTCCCTGCTGCTGCTGCTGCTAAGTCGCTTCAGTTGTGTCAGACTTTGTGCGACCTCGTAGATGGCAGCGCACCAGGCTCATCCACCCCTGGGATTCTCCAGGCAAGAATGCTGGAGTGGGTTGCCATTTCCTTCTCCAATGAATGAAAGCGAAAAGGAAAAGTGAAGTCGCCCAGTCGTGCCCGACTCTCAGTGACCCCATGGACTACAGCCCACCAGGCTCCTCCGTCCCTGGGATTCTCCAGGCAAGAATGCTGGAGTGGGTTGCCATTTCCTTCTCCGATGAATGAAAGCGAAAAGGGAAAGTGAAGTCATGGACTACAGCCCACCAGGCTCCTCCGTCCCTGGGATTCTCCAGGCAAGAATGATGGAGTGGGTTGCCATTTCCTTCTCCAATGAATGAAAGCGAAAAGGGAAAGTGAAGTCGCCCAGTCGTGCCCGACTCTCAGTGACCCCATGGACTACATACAGCCCACCAGGCTCCTCCGTCCATGGGATTTTCCAGGCAACAGTACTGGAGTGGGGTGCCATTGCCTTTTTTTAAATGAGTTGTATCTGCAAAGACCTGGTTCCGAAGAAGGTCACGTTCTGAGAGGCTGGGTGGACACAAATGCTGGAGGGGTACTATTCAGCCCTCCACAGTTGTTTTATAGGCTTTCCCTCATTTTGTTTTCATCTGCTGTGTTCTCAGGACTGGCAGGGAAATAGCAGGTGTGCCGCTAGCTTCTTCCTGCGTCTCAGCAGATGAGAACTGATGCAACCTTGGTTAAAAGCGGCGTCTGCCAGGCTGCTTCAATATGAAGTAACTCTGTTCCCTTTTATAGTAACTACCTTGTGGGCAAGTTATTTTAATCCATTAAATTGAAGAGGAAGCTATGGGTCTGTACAGGTATAAACAAATGAAAATCTTGGTAAAGACCATGGATCATGCGTTCAGTGATTCATAAACTAAGACCATGTCGATATCATGGTCTCTACCAAGATTTTCATTTATACCTGCAGCTTCCTCTTCTAATGGGTTATAATCTGTGACAATCATCATGTCATCGTGTATTTGGATGCTTGAATTTTCCTCAGTTTGGTCAGTGGGAGCCCGTGTCAACTGAATCCTGTGTTCTTTTTTCTTTTTTTGTAATTGAAGTATAGTATTTACAATGTGGTGCCAATCTCTGATGTAAAGTGACTCACTTAGCTCTTTTTCAATATTCCTTTCCATTATGGTTCATCACAGGATAATATATATAGTAGGAGCTTGTTGATCATCCATCCTGTANATTTATACCTGCAGCTTCCTCTTCTAATGGGTTATAATCTGTTACAGTCATCGTGTCATTGTGTATTTGGATGCTTGAATTTTCCTCAGTTTGGTCAGTGGGAGCCCGTGTCAGCTGATTGCTGTGTTCTTTATTTTTTTGTAATTGAAGTATAGTTTACAATGTGGTGCCAATCTCTGATGTAAAGTGACTCACTTACCTCTTTTTCAATATTCCTTTCCATTATGGTTCATCACAGGATAATATATATAGTAGGAGCTTGTTGATCATCCATCCTGTATATAGCCACATATATATACATACACACACACATACACATATATATATAACTAGCTATAATAGTTTTCATCTGCCAACCCCAAACTCCCAATCCTCACCCCTCCACATAACCATGAGTCTGTTCTCTGTGAGTCTGTTTCCATTTTGTATATAGGTGCGTCCGTGCCAAAGTTTAAATTCCACATGTAAGTGATCCTAAAGGAACTCGGTCCTGAATATTCATAGGAAGGACTGATGCTGAAGCTGAAACTCCAATACTCTGGCCACCTGATGCGAAGAACCGATTCATTGGAAAAGACCCTGATGCTGGGAAAGATTACGGGCAGGAGGAGAAGGGGACGACGGAGGATGAGATGGTTGGATGGCATGGGAGTTGGTGATGGACTGGGAGGCCTGGTGTGCTGCAGTCCGTGGGGTTGCAAAGAGTCGGGCACAACTGAGCGACTGAACTGAACTGAAGTGCTATAATATGGCATTAGTCTTTCTCTTTGTGAGTTAGTTCAGCTTACTTCACTCAGCACAGTAAGTCTAGCTGCATCCATGTGGCTGCATTATTTCGTTCTTTTTCATGGCTGAGTAGTATTCCATTGTATGTATGCACCGCATCTTTTTTATCCATTCAGCCAGTTGACGGACATTTAGTTTTTCTTTGTCTTGGCTGTTGACGAGATCTGTCCTGTTGACAGATCCTTGTCACTCTGAGCAATTCCTTGCTTTCTGGGACAGTAATCTTGAGGCTTATCTGGCACCTTCTCTGGAATCAGCTACATCTCCAACGGTTGCAGTTCCTTCTAGTAGAAGATGGTATGGATAAACAAGGGCTTCCCAGGTGGTGCTAGTGGTGAAGAACCCACCTGCCAATGCAGGAGACATAGGAGACACAGATTCGATCCCTGGGCTGGAAGGATGCCCCCAGAGGAGGAAATGGCAACCCGCTCCAGTGTTCTTGCCTGGGAAATCCCATGGACAGAGGAGCCTGGCGGGCTGCAGTCCATGGGGTCACAGAAGAGTCAGACGCTGCTGAGTGTCTGAGCACAGCACATGTATAAACACAATTGATCAGCAAAATAACAGTATTATTGGCATGATGCCACTCCCAGGTCTTCTCAGTGAACAGAGCTATGGAATCTGGACATTTACGTACATGTCTGTGGGCATACCAACATTGACACCTATGAATATTTATTTCCATATTCATCTCTGCATCTTTTTAGGTAATATATATGAGCTCTCCTTGCTTGTCTACTTGGTTATGATTCCAGTCCACTGTTCAATAACCGGATTCTGATAGTTGAATAAAATTCTAAATTAAGTCACTATGCAAATTGCCAAAAAGTACATTAAAGAACTGTCTGATGCATTAATTTGATAACTTTCAATAGGTATGCTAGATTAATAAAATAGTGACATTCAGCTTAGAATAAAAAAAGGTTTAAATTTTTTAAAAATCGTTAAAAAAATCAGTGACTTTTGAATGACAAGCCGATTCTCAGTAATTAAGTGTGAAAGACATTCCATCTAATCAGGAATAAGACCCAGCAAGTCGGGCATGTCTGCTTCTAAGCCCATGGTTTTGGCAGCCCTAGAAAGTACAGAATGTGAAAGTGAAGTCGTGTCTGACTCTTTGTGACCCCATGGACTGCAGCCCGCCAGGCTCCTCCGTCCATGGGACTNGGAATAAGACCCAGGAAGTCGGGCATGTCTGCTTCTAAGCCCATGGTTTTGGCAGCCCTAGAAAGTACAGAATGTGAAAGTGAAGTTGTGTCTGACTCTTTGTGACCCCATAGACTGCAGCCCGCCAGGCTCCTCCGTCCATGGGACTCTCCAGGCAAGAATACTGCAGTGGGTTACCATTTCCTTCTCCAGGGGATCTTCCCGACCCAGGGATCAAACCCGGGTCTCCCGCATTGGAGGCAGACGCTTTAACCTCTGAAGAAATGTGCTGAGGGGAAAAACAAAGCCCTTATCATTAGTTGATTGTGTCCAGCAGCACGCACGTGAGCTAAAACACCACAGACCCTCAAGGGTTAAGGAATCGTGAGTGATGCTATGCCAGGAAACCCAAGACAATTAACTGAAAAAGTGTTATGAGCAGGAAAAGACCTCCTTAAAAATGGTATAATATAGGAAAGCTGATGGTACTTTTGTACCAGCAGAACTTGAAAAGTTGAGCAATATATTCACTGTAGCAAAAGATGCACGATGTATTTAAAATGCAGAAGACATACATGAAAAGTGTTCGTGTTTGCCTGCTTATGCAATAATGACATAGAGTCTTCTGAGACGGGGAGATTGCACCCTGCGTGCTGTATAGTCGTATTAAGCCACACATTTCACACACGCTGCTCACATGCTCAATTATTTCTTTTTCACAGTGTGACAAGTGTGGCTTTGTGGATCTGGCAGAATAAATGCTCAATGACTGCCAAGAAAGGCTATTTCTTTCTTTTTCCCATTTTTTAAAATAGGAAGAGCCACTTTATTTTTTATCTCTTTATTTTTGGGGTGGGGGGGGCTGCAACACTCAGAATGTAGGATCTTAGATCCCCAACCAGAGATAAAACGCATGCCCCTTGCATTGGAAGCATGGAATCTTAATCACTGGACCACCAGGGATGTCTTATCTTTATATTTTATTTTTTATTAAAGTGTAGTTGGTTTATAATATTGTACTGGTTTCAAGTATATGGTAAAGTGCTTCACTTTTACATGTATATGTACATACCTTTTTCCCAATTATTTTATAAGTTGTTNCATCTTATCTTTATATTTTATTTTTTATTAAAGTGTAGTTGGTTTATGATATTGTACTGGTTTCAAGTATATGGTAAAGTGCTTCACTTTTACATGTATATGTACATACCTTTTCCCCAATTATTTTATAAGTTGTTACAGAATATTGAATATAGTTTCCTATGCTAGTAGGTCGTGATTGATTATCCACTTTATGTATCTGTGTGTTTGAGTCCCTCAGTTGTGTCCAACTCTGCGACACCATGGACTGCAGCCCGCCAAGCTTCTCTGTCCATGGAATTCTCCAGGCAAGAATACTGGAGTAGATTGCCATTCGCTTCTTCAGAGAAACTTCCCAAGCCAGGGATCGAACCCTTGTCTCCTGAATCACAGGCAGATTCTTTACCGTCTGAGCTACAGGAAGTGTGTATCCCAGTCCTAAACTCCTGATTCTCTCTCTCTCCTTCCCCCTTTGATAACCGTAAGTTTGTTGCTGTCTCTGTGAACCTCTTTCTGTTAGGATATAAGTTCCTGAGTATCATTTCTTTCACATTCTAAGTGACAATCATGTGATATTTATCTATGTCTGCCGTACTTTGGTTACTGTGTGAATCTCTAGTTCCATCTGTGCTGCAGCTAAGTCGCTTCAGTCGTGTCCAACTCTGTGCGACCCCAGAGACGGCAACCCTCCAGGCTCCCCCGTCCCTGGGATTCTCCAGGCAAGAACCCTGGAGTGGGTTNGGACTGCAGCCCACCAGGCTCCTCCATCCATGGGATTTTCCAGGCAAGAGTACTGGAGTAGGTTGCCATTGCCTTCTCCACCATTTATAGCTATAAGTACTTATTTCTATCTTCATCTCTGTGATTCTGGTTATCTGATACATACATACTCTCCTTATTACCTACTTGGTTGTGATGTCTGTCTATCATTTAACAATTGGATTCTGACAGTTCCATAGGATTCTAAGTTAAGTCACCATGCAAATTGCCAAAGAGATAAGAAATTGCCGGACACATTAATTTGATAACTTTCAATATGCATGCTAGATTATTTAAATAAGGGACATTCAATTTAGAATAAAAAGAGGTTTGAGTAAAAAAAAATCAAAAAATGATGTTTTTTGAATGACAAGCCTGTGCCTGTTAATAAAATATGAAAGACATTCCATAAAAGCAGGAGTGTGGCAAGTAACCCTGGCACCTCTGTCAAATTTTGGAACCTCTAGAAAATACAGCAGCAAAGACAAATAAAAGCTGAAGACATATATAGCAAATATATATATAAGGTATAGCAAAACGATTATCATGTATGGCAGAAACTGAAGAACTAAAGAGCCTCTTGATGAAAGTGAGAGAGGAGAGTGAAAAAACTGGCTTGAAACTCAACATTCAGAAAACTAAGAATCATGGCATCTGGTCCCATCACTTCATGGCAAATAGATGGGGAAACAGTGGAAACAGTGGCAGACTTTATTTTTAGGGGGGCTCCAAAATCACTGCAGTTGGTGATTGCAGCCATGAAATTAAAAGACACTTGCTCCTTGGAAGAAAAGTTATGACCGGTCTAGACAGCATATTAAAAAGCAGAGACATTACTTTGCCAACAAAGGTCCATCTAGTCAAGGCTATGGTTTTTCCACTGGTCACGTATGGATGTGAGAGTTGGACTATAAAGAAAGCTGAGCACCAAAGAATTGATGTTTTTGAAATGTGGTGCTGGAGAAGACTCTTGACAGTCCCTTGGACTGCAAGGAGATCCAACCAGTCCATCCTAAAGGAAATCAGTCCTGAATATTCATTGGAAGGACTGATGCTGAAGCTACAACTTTGGCCACCTGATGTGAAGAACTGACTCATTGGAAAAGACTCTGATGCTGGGAAAGTTTGAAGGCAGGAGAAGGGGACGACAGAGGACGAGATGGTTGGATGGCATCACTGACTCAATGGACATGAATCTGGGTGAACTCTAGGAGTTGCTGATGGACAGGGAGGCCTGGCTGCAGTCCATGGGGTTACAAAGAGTCACACACGGCTGAGCGAATGAACTGAACTGATCATTTATAAATTGTCTCTAGCGTTATGCATACATGCTAAATAGTTGAAGAACCAGCAAATGATGCTGTTCCTGAAAACCCAAGATAATCAACTGAAAGAGTATTACGAGAAATTAAGAATTCATTAGAAATGCTTTAATAATATATGAAAAGTAATAGTGCTTTTATATCAGCAGTAGACCAATACATTCACTGTAGCAAAAAAGATGTACAACCTCTGAAAAATATTCAGCACACATGCAATAATGACATGTTAGCCTAAGATGAGATTACATACTATGTCATGTCTAGTTTCATGCACACATTTTACAGTCTCTGACCACATGCTCAAAATTTTTGTTTTCAGAGTGTGACAAATGGATGGTAGCACTCATGTGGCAGAATAAATGCTCAATGACAGCTAAGACAGGATGAGTATTTTTTATGTTTTGCTTTATTTTTTATAGGGAGAGCCACTTCAGTTTTTACTTATATTTTTGACCTTATTCCCCCAACTCTGTTCTCCTTTCTCAAGATTGCTTTGGTTATTTGGGATCTTTTGTGTTTCCATACAAATTAAAAATAAATTTTTTTGGTTCTAGTACTGTAAAAACTGCCGTAGGTAATTTGATAAGGATTACATTGAATCTGTACATTGCTGTGGGTAGTACAGTGACTTTGCCAATTTGATTTTTTCCAATTCAAGAGCATGATACATCCTTCCATCTGCTTGTCTGGTCTTTGCTTTCTTTCATCAACACCTTTAAGTTTTCAGAGGACATGTGTCTTGCCTCCTTATGTAGGATTACTGCTAGACATTTTAATCTTTTTGATGTGGTCCATAGGAATGTTTCCTTAATTCCTTTTTCTTATTTTTCGTTCTTAGTGTATAGAAAAGGAACACATTTCTGTGTTGTAATTTTCTCTCCTGAAACTTTACCAGATTCGTTGCTGATCTCTAGTAGTTTTCTGGTGGCGTCGTTAGGATTGTCTTTGTATAGTATCATGTCATCTGCAAGCAGTCACAGTTTTATTTCTGCTTTTCTAATTTGAAGTCCTTTTTTATTTTGTTTTTCTCTAATTGTTATGGCTAGGACTTTCAAAACTCTGTTGAGTCATATTAGTGACAGTGGACATCCTGACCTTGTTCCTGGTTTTAGAGAAAAATGCTTTCGGTTTTGCACCATTGAGTATGATGTCAGCTGTGGGCTTGCCATTCTCTGTTCTTGTGCAGTCGCTAAGTCGTGTCCGACTCTCTGTGACGCCATGGACTGCCGGGGTCCAGCCCTGGTGGATCCAGGGTAATTCGAAGCAGGGACGGCGTGGGCGAGGAAAAACTTATTTATTTATTTAATTAGAAATATTAGATTAGGAAGAAATAGTGTAGTAGGAAAATTAAGTGGAGAAAAGATGCTGAATAACTTGGTTTACATGGAAAGCCAATAAAGCTTTGAGACAAGAAGTTTGCACCATCTACGTTAGGCCACCGGCGTCCGTTTGAATATCGCAGGGTGCCCTGCCTTGGGCTCCCCGTCTCTTATGGATGTTAGAAGCCAGGGCAAGTAAGTAGACATGGCGAGCCTCCACGTCCCAGATGGAAATTCAGCCTGAAATTAGAGTAAAGAAGAGACAGGGAGAAACCAGTCCAGCGACTGGCCCCAATAACTTTACTTTTTTAGAGGGACTTTTATACCTTTCCCACAAACGATATTGTGTACATTATCTTCTGGCCTTGGAGGCCTGTGAAACATTTTAAGACCCTCTTTTGATAAAGGCTGCTCAACCAGAAAACTTATTTTCCCTTGAAGTGTTTTTTCTTTATATTTCTAATCTATGTCAGCCTCAGAAAGTAGCAAACAGAGTTACAGTTTCAGGAAGCAAAGGTGCAGTAAGTCACAACGAAGAAAGAACCAGTTCACTCCCAAGTCTGATGCGGTCAGTTTCAAGGCTACACTTGTTTTTCCTTACATTCTAACTATGTTAAGGAATGTGCTCCCCGGTGCACTGTGGATAAAAGATATGGGAACTTAGCAACAAGCATTGGCTCAACAGTGAAATCTTAGACCAGTGCTACTCTAATAACTTTTAACTCTTTGAAAGGCTTTATGTTTTAGGCTTCCCGTGCCTCTCACAGTTGGGGGACCTGTAAACAATCACATGCATAGTTGTAAAAGTCCGGGTAAGGCGAGTTAGAGAGCCATCAGAGGGGTTTGGGGATTGAAACACTCTTATTATATGCAGGAGACTATGAACTGGAGCTCTAAGTTACTTTTTCCAGAGAGTGTCAGAAGAGTGGAAAAGCACAGTGCAATAAAATCAGGCCGACTCTGGTTTTGGGGGTAGATGTTCAGGACAACTCAGGGGGAAACCCTGAAGCCAGATCACGCCTTTGCATTTTGTTGGGCTTCCTTCCTCATGACCTTTGCCATGGGCGGGATTCCTCACGCTGGCTCCCAGCATCAGACCACAGCACTCCAGGCTTCCCTGTACTTCACTACCTCTCAGAGTCTGCTGAAATTCATGTCCATTGAGTCAGTGATGCCAGCCAACTATCTCATCCTCTGTCATCCACTTCTTCTGCTGCATTAGTCTTTTTCCCAGAAAAAGCGAAAGTGTTAGTCGCTCGGTTGTGCCTGACTCTTTGTGACCCCATGGACTGCCGCCCACCAGGCTCCTCTGTCAATGGGATTCTCCAGGCAAGAGTACTGGAGTGGGTTGCCATTTCCTTCTCCAGGGGATCTTCCTAATCAGAGATCAAACTCACGTCTCCTGCATTGCAGGCAGATTCTTCACTGTCTGAGCCACCAGGGTATCCCTATCTTTCCCAGCACCAAAGCCTTTTCCAGTGAGTTGGCCAGGTGGCCAAAGTATTGGAGTTTCAACTTCAGCATCAGTTCTTCCAGTGAATATTCAGGACTGATTTCCTTTAGACTGGACTGGTCTGATCTCCTTGCTGTCCAAGGGACTCTCAAGAGTCTTCTCCAGCACCACAGCTCAAAAGCATCAATTCTTTGGTGCTCTGACTTCTTCATGGGTTTATCATACATGGCTTTTATTATGTTGAGGTAGATTTCCTTTCTGGAGGAACTTTTATCATAAACTTTCTGGAGAATTTTATCATAAATGCATGTTGAATTTTATCAAAAGAATTTTCTGCTTTTATTGAGATGATCATGTAGTTTCTACTCTTCCGTTTGTTAATGTTTATCGTGCTGATTGGTGAATATTGAAAAAATCCTTGCATCCCTGGAATAACACTTGATATTTGTGTAAGACCCTTTTAATGTACTGTTGGATTCAGTTTGCTGGTTTTTTTTTTTTTT
>SJYW01005525.1:14040-25289 GCA_006410735.1 Raphicerus campestris
GAAGACATACATGAAAAGTGTTCGTGTTTGCCTGCTTATGCAATAATGACATAGAGTCTTCTGAGACGGGGAGATTGCACCCTGCGTGCTGTATAGTCGTATTAAGCCACACATTTCACACACGCTGCTCACATGCTCAATTATTTCTTTTTCACAGTGTGACAAGTGTGGCTTTGTGGATCTGGCAGAATAAATGCTCAATGACTGCCAAGAAAGGCTATTTCTTTCTTTTTCCCATTTTTTAAAATAGGAAGAGCCACTTTATTTTTTATCTCTTTATTTTTGGGGTGGGGGGGGCTGCAACACTCAGAATGTAGGATCTTAGATCCCCAACCAGAGATAAAACGCATGCCCCTTGCATTGGAAGCATGGAATCTTAATCACTGGACCACCAGGGACATCTTATCTTTATATTTTATTTTTTATTAAAGTGTAGTTGGTTTATGATATTGTACTGGTTTCAAGTATATGGTAAAGTGCTTCACTTTTACATGTATATGTACATACCTTTTTCCCAATTATTTTATAAGTTGTTACAGAATATTGAATATAGTTTCCTATGCTAATAGGTCCTGATTGATTATCCACTTTATGTATCTGTGTGTTTGAGTCCCTCAGTTGTGTCCAACTCTGCGACACCATGGACTGCAGCCCGCCAAGCTTCTCTGTCCATGGAATTCTCCAGGCAAGAATACTGGAGTAGATTGCCATTCGCTTCTTCAGAGAAACTTCCCAAGCCAGGGATCGAACCCTTGTCTCCTGAATCACAGGCAGATTCTTTACCGTCTGAGCTACAGGAAGTGTGTATCCCAGTCCTAAACTCCTGATTCTCTCTCTCTCCTTCCCCCTTTGATAACCATAAGTTTGTTGCTGTCTCTGTGAACCTCTTTCTGTTAGGATATAAGTTCCTGGGTATCATTTCTTTCATATTCTAAGTGACAATCATGTGATATTTGTCTATGTCTGCCGTACTTCAGTTACTGTGTGAATCTCTAGTTCCATCTGTGCTGCAGCTAAGTCACTTCAGTCGTGTCCAACTCTGTGCGACCCCAGAGACAGCAACCCTCCAGGCTCCCCCGTCCCTGGGATTCTCCAGGCAAGAACCCTGGAGTGGGTTGCCATTTCCTTCTCCAGTGCATGAAAGTGAAAAATGAAAGTGAGGCTTCTCAGTCATGTCCGACTCTAGCAACCCCATGGACTCCAGCCTACCAGGCTCCTCCGCCCATGGGATTTTCCAGGCAAGAGTACTGGAGTGGGGTGCCACTGCATTATTTTATTATTTTTTTGGCTGTGTAATATTCCACTGTATATATGTTACCTCATCTTTATCCATTCATCTGTCAATGGACGCTTGGGTTGTCTCTCTGTCTTGCGTATTGTAAATAGTGCTGCCATGAATATTGGGGTACATGTGTCTTTTTGAATTATGGTTTTCTCCAGTACATGCCCAGGCGTGGGATTGCTGGATCATATGCTAGCTCTGTTTGTCATCTTTTAAGGAACCTCCATGCTGTTCTTCACGGTGGCCATACCAACTTACATCCCCAGCAACGCTGTAGGAGGCTGCCCTTTTCTCCGCAGCCTTGCCCCCATTTGGCGTCTGTAGATGCTTTGAATATGGCCCTTCTGGCTGGTGTGAGGTGGCATCTGTTTTTACTTTTGATTTTCATCCGTCTAATAACTAAACCGTGAGGAACATCTTTTTTATGTGCCTGTCGGTCATCAGCATGTCTTCTTTGGAAACATGTCCGTTCCCATCTTCTGCCTGCTTTAAAAAATTAATTATACTTTTATATTTTAAAATTAATGTTTGTGGAAGCATAGTTGCTTTCCAATGTCGTGTTAGTTTTTTACTGTACAACAAAGTGAATCAGCTATCCATAGATATATATCCCATCTTTCTTGGATTTCCTTTCCATTTAGGTCACCACAGAGCAGTGAGTAGAATTCCCTGAGCGATACAGTAGGTTCTCATTAGCTATCTGTTTTATATGTAGTGTTAATAATGAACGTCAGAGAAGGCAGTGGCAACCCGCTCCAGTGCTCTTGCCTGGAAAATCCCATGGATGGAGGAGCCTGGTGGGCTGCAGTCCATGGGGTTGTGAAGAGTCAGACACGACTGAGTGACTTCACTTTCACTCTTCACTTTCACGCATTGGAGAAGGAAATGGCAACCCACTCCAGTGTTCTTGCCTGGAGAATCCCAGGGACGGGGGAGCCTGGTGGGCTGCCGTCTATGGGGTCACACAGAGTCGGACACGACTGAAGTGATTCAGCATTTAGCAATAATGAACGTGTGTCAATGCCGACCTCCCAGGCCATCCCACCACCACCCCTTTCTCCTGGTGTCCATACGTCTCTTCTCATCTCTCTCTCTGTTTCTGTTTGCAAATAAGATCATCTGTACCGTTTTGGTAGATTCCACACTTAGGTGTTAATGTGCAACATTTGTTTTTCTCTTTCTGACTGACTTCACTCTGTATGAGAGAGCCTAGTCTGTAAATGACACACTTTCATTCCTTTTCCTGGCTGAGTAATATTCCATCATACACTTGTATGTATGTGTACATATATACATGCACACACACACACACCTTTTCTTCGATTATCGACATACAGACATTCTTTTAATTCCTTGCCATTATGGTTTCCCACAGGGTATTCAATATAGTTCCCTGTGCTAGTCAGTAGGACCTTGTCTCTTATCCATTCTCGACGTCATAGGTTGCACCTACCAATCCCAGACTCCTAAACCCTCCCTCCCATGCTCCCCGCTGGCAACCACAAGTCTGTTCTGAGTATCTCTGAGTGTGTGTCTGTTTTGTAGGTAGACTCATCTGTGCCGTATTTTAGATTCCATATATAAGCGATGTCATGTGACATTGGTGTTTCTCTGACTTACCTGACTTAGTATGATCATCTCTGCTTGCATCCCTGTTGCTGCAGATTGCGTTATTTCCTTCTTTTTAAGGGCTGAGTAGTATTCCATCGTATACATGCCCCACCTCTTCTTTATCCATCCGTCTGTCGCTTGCTTTCTGGAACAGTACTTTCCAGGCTTTTCTTATACCTTCTCTGCCCCAGCTCTAGAATCAGCTGTTTCTGCAAAAGTTGTACTTAACTTCTAGTAGTTATTTATCTTTATTTATCTAGTAGTTATTTAACTTCTAGTAGGTATTTATCTTTACAGGACATATAAACAAGACATATCATCCCAGTAAGTCTTACTGGTGTGATGTTGCTCCTGGGTCCTCTCGGTGAGTAGACCTAGGGGATTTGGACATATATGTATGTATTGGCATAACACCACTTATAGCTGCTGCTGCTACTGCCAAGTCGCTTCAGTCATGTCCGACTCTGTGCGACCCCACAGATGGCAGCCCACCAGGCTCCACCGTCCCTGGGATTCTCCAGGCATGAACACTGGAGTGGGTTGCCATTTCCTTCTCCAATTCATGAAAGTGAAAAGTGAAAGTGAAGTCGCTCAGTCGTGTCTGACTCTTCGCAACCCCATGGACTGCAGCCCACCAGGCTCCTCCAGCCATGGGATTTTCCAGGCAAGAGTACTGGAGCAGATTGCCATTGCCTTCTCCACCATTTATAGCTACAAGTACTTATTTCTGTCTTCATCTCTGTGATTCTGGTTATCTGATACATACATACTCTCCTTATTACCTACTTGGTTGTGATGTCTGTCTGTCTATCATTTAACAATTGGATTCTGACAGTTCAGTAGAATTCTAAGTTAAGTCACCATGCAAATTGCCAAAGAGATAAGAAATTGCCGGACACATTAATTTGATAACTTTCAATATGCATGCTAGATTATTTAAATAAGGGACACTCAATTTAGGAAAAAAAGAGGTTTGAGTGAAAAAAATCAAAAAATGATGTTTTTTGAATGACAAGCCTGTGCCTGTTAATAAAATATGAAAGACATTCCATAAAAGCAGGAGTGTGGCAAGTAACCCTGGCACCTCTGTCAAATTTTGGAACCTCTAGAAAATACAGCAGCAAAGACAAATAAAAGCTGAAGACATATATGGCAAATATATATGTAAGATATAGCAAAACGATTATCATGTATGGCAGAAACTGAAGAACTAAAGAGCCTCTTGATGAAAGTGAAAGAGGAGAGTGAAAAAACTGGCTTGAAACTCAACATTCAGAAAACTNGGCAAATATATATGTAAGATATAGCAAAACGATTATCATGTATGGCAGAAACTGAAGAACTAAAGAGCCTCTTGATGAAAGTGAAAGAGGAGAGTGAAAAAACTGGCTTGAAACTCAACATTCAGAAAACTAAGAATCATGGCATCTGGTCCCATCACCTCATGGCAAATAGATGGGGAAACAGTGGAAACAGTGGCAGACTTTATTTTTAGGGGGGCTCCAAAATCACTGCAGTTGGTGATTGCAGCCATGCAATTAAAAGACACTTGCTCCTTGGAAGAAAAGTTATGACCGGTCTAGACAGCATATTAAAAAGCAGAGACATTACTTTGCCAACANACATGTGTTCCCAATCCTGAACCCCCCTCCCACCTCCCTCCCCATTGCCCATTTCTACTAGCTAAAGATAGTGTGAGATCTTGATGCATCTGTCCTTTTTCATTTTGATAGGTTCCTTAATATAAAAACCAGTTATGTACGTGAAAAACACCACTGTTCCTACTTTAATACCTGACTCACTTGTATAGCATTCTTTTAAGTAGCCATATTTCATTGGTATAAGCAATAAAGCAAACGCTTATTAATTAAACTAATTCGATTTCTATAGGCATTTCAACATTGATTACACACCTAGTGAATTTTCTCTGTTTAATTCAAGTCAGTCTGACATATCTGATTCTCTTAAATGCTTTTAAGCCCTGTATGAAGCACAATACGCACAGAATATTAAACTTATTGAAAATTGGATTGGTTCACTTAGGCCAATCAGGTCAAAAGTGCTAATGAATTGAATACTGTTTCTCCACTGCCTAGATTCTTCTTCCCTCTTGTGTGTGTGCTTAGTCTCTCAGTCGTGTCCAACTCTTGGCAACCCCGTGGACTGTAGCCCACCAGGCTGCTCTGTCCATGGGATTCTCCAGGCAAGAAGACTGGAGTGGGTTGCCATTTCCTCCTCCAGGGGATCTTCCCAACCCAGGGATCAAACCCAGGTTTCCCACATTGCAAGCAGATTCTTTACCAACTGAGCTATCAGGGAGGCTCTTCCCTCTTACTCATTTTTAAAATAATATTTATGTTCATTTATATATTTGGCTGTGCTGGGTCTTAATTGTGACACGTGAACTCTTAGTTGCAATACGTATGATCTACTTCCCTGACCAGGGATCGAACCCCGGACCCCTTGCATTGGGAGCACAGAATGTCAGCCACTGGACCACCTGGGAAATCCCCCCTCTTCCTCCTTTTTAAGGCTGTCTTTGGTTTCATCCATTTTACCAACTGTATATATGTCCAGTGTTCCAATGGTCCTACACACCGTAAAGATGAGGCATAATCAGGATTTGGTTCACCCACCAGCATTTATTCCTGATCTAGGTCATAAGGATTGTTTGCACCTTCCAAGATGATTTTGCCCAAGTCGATTACTCAACAAGAGACGTCCTGCTTTCAGTTCAGTTCAGTCGCTCAGTCGTGTCCGACCCTTTGCGACCCCATGGACTGCAGCGCACCAGGCCTCCCTGTCCATCACCAACTCCCGCAGCTTACTCAGTGCTCTGCCACCCTTGACATAAGTGAAATGTTCACATCACTGCTTCCAACAGTTGGTCAGTTTTATTTCCTGGTAACCCTAGCTTTTCTCCCAAGCTGTCACTTGATCTGGACACCTCAGCTTCTTCATATAATACAGTTCATTATGAGCTGCATTTAGTACCATGTGCGTTCATCACACAGGCCAGAGTCGCCTTCTCTGCCATTGTTGGTCCTGAGGGTGCCTTAGTCACGTCCAGTCCCATGAGAGAGTCTAGGTCCGTGAAGCTGTTGGAAATTCCTACCTCTCTTGCCCATCTGCCATTTAGTCCTGGATATTGAGTTCTGTCTGCCCTCTGATGCAGATCCGTCTAGTCAACAAAGGTCCATCTAGTCAAAGCTATGGTTTTTCCAGTAGTCATGTATGGATGTGAGAGTTGGACCATAAAAAAAGCTGAGTGTCAAAGAATGGATGCTTCTGAACTGTGGTGTTGGAGAAGACTCTTGAGAGTCCCTTGGAATGCAAAGAAATCCAACCAGTGCATCCTAAAGGAAATCAGTCCTGGGTGTTCATTCAAAGGACTGATGCTGAACTTGAAACTCCAATCCTTTGGCCACCTGATGTGAAGAACTGACTTGTTGGAAAAGACCCTGATGCTGGGAAGGATTGAAGGTGGGAGGAGAAGGGGACGACAGAGGATGAGATGGTTGGATGGCATCACTGACTCAATGGACATGAATTTGAGTAAGCTCCGGGCGTTGGTGATGGACAGGGAGGCCTGGAGTGCTGCAGTCCATGGGGTCACAAAGGGTGAGACACGACTGAGCGACTGAACTGAACTGAACTGGTTGAGTTCTGTGGCTGTTGACCATTATGGGGATGAGACTGTTGCTCTCAGTGTTTGGTTCTGTCGACTCGTACATGGCTTGTGATTATCCTTCGCGCGTACAAACTGAACACATGTCCTGCACCGTTTTAACTCAAAGTACTGCCAGTTCTGTTCCCAGGAGTCTGTTCATATTTTTGGATGGTGGTTAGAAAAATAAAATTATGAAGTTGCGTTTTGATTGCCATCTGCCTTGCTCGAGAAATAGTAGCTGAATACCCTCACAGAAGACCACCAGCCGTGCCTGGAGAGTCAGACTCGTCCGTTGGAAACAAAAACGGATGCTGTATAAGCCATCAATACAGACAGACAGATGGAAAGTTTAGCATAGAGCAGAAATGCACCTCACCTACTATTTTCGCTCCCATTATCTCGTCCTTCCCAAATAGTCTACGAGTCTGTAGAAGGTTGTTTCCGGCAGAATGGGCATGAAAAAACAGGAAGAGAGAAACTTTTATTTATGGCTTGTGAAAATGTAGGAAACTGAATACAGAATGATACCAAGCAGAAGTCATGGCGGGGTAATGAATTGCTGCACGTAGATCATTCACATGGTTGGATGGCATCACCAACTCAATGGACACGAGTTTCAGCAAACTCCGGGAGATAGTGAAGGACAGGGAGGCCTGGTGTGCTGCAGTCCATGGGGTCACAAAGAGTTGGACACGACTTAGCCACTGAACAACTACCCTTAGTTGCGTCCCGGTAATGCCTTTTGATTGTGATGGGATTTTCATATATGTGGTATCTTCATACTCGTGATGCATTTGCTAATTGAAAGCTTGGTCCACATTTTGCACACTTCCTGTTTCCTTTTACCTTTTCTAACACCAGATAATCTGTGACAGCGTTCACAACAATGTTATATTTCTGAAACTTTGCAGAGAAAAAGTTGCTTATTTTTACATTCCCCTTTTGCATGCAAAATCACTTCCAAACTGTTATTCTGTGGGCTGAAGTATTTCCCCCTCAAGGTTCTTTGGGAGACAAGAGAAGTTTCTGAGCCTGTCAACACATGACACGTTAGTTCCCACTGAGTTTAGTGCCTTCACAGGAGCCAGAAGACTTATTAAGAATCAAACAAAACATACAGGAAAACCTCGGAAACCATCAAGCCACACATTTTGCAGTGGGTAGCTGCCTTCTTGGAGAAGGAAATGGCAACCCACTCCAGGGTTCTTGCCTGGAGAATCCCAGGGACGGGGGCGCCTGGCGGGCTGCCGTCTATGGGGTCGCACAGAGTCGGACACGACTGAAGTGACTTAGCAGCAGCAGCAGCTGCTGCCTTCTACAACGTGGATTCTGAGTGTTTTAGAACCTTCACATGTCTGGCAGTAAAGCTTACTTGAAAATGTGCGTGGTATTTTCATTGCAAATGGTATAGGCACATAGTGAAGATGTGTATGCACATTTAAAAACAGAGGAAAAATTATTCAGGTCATCCTCCATATCCATATGTTCAGAATAGTCATTACTGTCTGTTTGGCATATGATTGTTTGAGAGTAAAAATGTAGATGCAAAAAGTACATCTTTTTTTTTTAACTACACAAAAGAGATTTGGTTCATACTTTCTATTAGAATATTTCCCATTCAGTAGCAAACCAAAGAAATAATTCTTTTTTTTTTCAATTGAAGATAGTTAATTTACAATGTTGCATTCATTTCTCTTGTACAGGAGAATGATTCACTTATACATCTATATATTGTCCATATTATTTTCCATTATACTTTATCACAGGATGTTGATTATAGTTCTCTGTGTTACACAGTTGGACCTTCTTGTTTATCTGTTCTATACATAATAGCTTGCATATGCTAACTCCAAGTTCCCAGTTCATCCATCCGCTCCCCGCCTCCCCCCTGGCACCCACCAGCCTGTTCCGCATGAGTCTGTTTCCATTTGTGCCATACTGTAGATTCCACATACAAGTGATAATCATGTGATATCTTTCTCTTCCTGACTTCCTTCATTTAGTATGATAATCTCTGGGTCCATCTATGTGGATACAAAGGGCATGGCTCCATTCTTGTTCTTGGCTCAGTAGTATTCCATTGCGACATACATACCACATCTTCTTTATCCATTCATTTGCTGGTGGACATTCAGGTTATTTCCGTGTCTTGGCTATTGGGAATAGTGCTGCTATGAACCTTGGGGGCCATGTATCTTTTCACATTATAGTTCTCCTGGGTCTGTGGGAGAGGGACTGCAAGCTCATAGAGTAGTTCTAGGCTTAGTTTTTTTTCTGAGAAGCTGCTATCCTGCTTTCCAAAGTGTTTGCTGCTGCTGCTGCTGCTAAGTCGCTTCAATCGTGTCTGACTCTGTGCAACCCCTGTCTCTTATACACATCTAGATGTGTATAAGAGACAGGCAGTCAAGAGATATCCGTGCATTTTGATGAATTCATTTTTCACTGGAAGGTAAATTTTTGTTCATTTTTTCAAGGATTTGGAAAATGCTAAATAAAAGAGAATAAATTGGAGAAAACATTGCTCTCTTTAGACTACACACAGAGATTCTTTGTTTCTCACAGGACTCTGAAAAAAAAATGCTCTTCAAATGCAAACTGTCTCCCATCTTTTGTAATCCCAAAGGAACTTCTCCATCTCTGAAGAAATGGAGTGTGTGGGCTTTGAAATCTGACATTACCCTGATTTTAATCCAAGCTNCAACTTACATTCCCACCAACACTGTAAGAGGGCTCCCTTTCCTGTACACTCTTTCCGGCATTTGGTATTTGTAGAATTTTTTTTTTTTTTAATGATAGCCACTCTGACTGGTGTGAGCTACTACAACTGGTACCTTATTGTAGATTTGACGATTTGCATTTGTTTAATAAGTAGCAGCATTGAGCACCTTTTCATGTGCCTATTGGCTACCTGTTTGTCTCCTTGGAACAAATGTCTATTTCAGTCTTCTAATGGGTCTGTCGGTAAAGAATCTGCCTGCAGTGCGGAAGACCTGGGTTTAATCCCTGGGTTGAGAAGATCCCCTGGAGGAGAGCATGGCAACATACTCCAATATTCTTGCCTGGAGAATCCCCATGGACAGAGGAGCCTGGTGGGCTGCAGTCCATGGGGTTGCAGAGAGTCAGACACGAGTCTGAGTGACTGAGGGCACAGCACAACCATTTTTCAATTGGGTTGTTTTCTTGTTGTTGCTAAAGAAATAATTCTCTTGAATTACTGCCTTTAACTTGCCCTTGTTGAAGAATATGCTCACTCATAGGTTCATTTCCTACTCATGGTCCCTTAGATTCTCTTTGCGTCCATCTTTGAATACTGCAAGTATTTCCATAGGAGAAACCAGTTCAGGAAGGATTGCTGGCTCAAAGGGAATGCACAGTTGAAACTCTGAAAAGTTCTAGGCAAACTCCCCTGCAGAGAAGGCTGTACTAAGACACACTCCTTTAAGAGCTTCTGAGAACATTTTTCTCCCCACCTTTATTAACAGTGGAGAGTATCAATCTTTTCAAATTTTGGTGATCAGGAAGGCAAAAATAAATGGGAACCGTACCTTGCCTTGATGGGAGAACATATTAATCTTCAAGTGAGTTTGTTTTATCATAGTAAAGATCCACATTGTCCACATTCAGAAACTCATAAGCCAGGGCTTCCCCACCTCTGGGGTCTAATGCCTGATGATCTGAGATAGAGCCGATGTAAAAAACCTCTGCTCCAGGGTTTAAAAGGGGTGGGTCTTGGGGAAAAGACTTTCAATGCCTCTTTGTTTTTCACGCTTTCACATTTGAGAGAGTTTTCTCCAAGATGACCTCCAGGTGGGCATTTGGTGTGGCCCCGGGTTCAGCTTGTCATTCCTTTTCTCTGTTAGCTTACTCTGCCTGCAAAGAGAGGCTGACTCCTAGCACCTCCTCAGCTGCATCCAGGCACGTGAGGACCACTTCCTTCTGGTTCACTTTGTTGTGTGAAAGACGTCACGAGGACTGTTGAGTTTTTGCTTGTCCAGCTTCAGCAGCTGTGTCTGTAACGTCCCCTGCTGGCTCCAGTTTTTCCAGAGGTGGACTCTAAAGTTTAAATGGGGTAGGAGTGCTGAGGGGCGGGGGTGGGAAGATTCTTCCAGGCTAAGTCATCTTCAGATGCATAAGACATCCTGCAGTTCAGAGATAACAGACTTTATGCGGATCTTCTGTCTGCACTTTACCATGTATCCCTTGTTCTCTTAATTGCTATCAACCCTGATCCTGAAAATGTTTGAGTCAAAAATTGTGCTTGTACACGATTAATCTCATTTGTGAGATTTCACAGTGTTGAATTTCTTTGGACTCCCAAGGTGGCCAACTGGAGGAGAGTTTCCTAATGGGCCAGTCAAAAAGTTCATTTCAGTTTTTCCCATACCATCTTATGGAAAAATGCCAAACAAAGTTCTTGTCCCATCCAATATATTGATTCAGATTA
This sequence comes from Raphicerus campestris, assembly GCA_006410735.1. Lineage (NCBI taxonomy): Eukaryota > Metazoa > Chordata > Mammalia > Artiodactyla > Bovidae > Raphicerus > Raphicerus campestris. Next base: position 25,048 of record SJYW01005525.1, read on the forward strand.
TGTAGATATGACCAAAAATTATAACCATGATGTGATATTTGAATTAATATTGTAAATTTTAGGTGTATTGCTATTAATAAAGGGACTTCCCAGGTGGCGCTGATGGTAAAGAGCCTGCCTGCTGATGTAGGAGACATTAAGAGACCCAGGAAAAATCCCTGGATTGGGAAGATCCTCTGGAAAAAGAAATGGCAACCCACTCCAGTATTCTTGCCTGGAGCATCCCATGGACAGAGGAGCCT
>SJYW01005528.1:11243-23248 GCA_006410735.1 Raphicerus campestris
TTTTTTTTTTCAGGGAATATGCCTAGTCATAGGATTGCTGGGTCACACGGTAGTTTGTGTTTAGCTTTTTAAGGAAACTCCATCCTGTTCTCCATAGCGGCTGTTTCAGTTTACTTTCCCAGCAATAGGGTGGCTCGTGGATTTTTAACCCAAGGTTTCATCCTTGAAAGAGGCAGCACTGGAGCGGGTTTTTTAAATGTGCTGACAGGTTTGGAGCCGCTGAGAACTCTGGGTCTGGTCACCAGGCCAGCGAGGGACACTTTTTGTGGGCTGAGTTTGTTTATTTCTGGAAAAACCTGGCTTCCTGTTTCTAAGGGGGAACAGGTTTAAAAGACCTCGTAAAAAAAGGGCTCAGAGCCTCTTAACATCAAATGGCCCTTAGAAGGCAGTGCTTGATGAGTTAAGTGTAAAGGAATCAGCAACATAAGGGTTGAATTTCCTTGCAGATACACATAGGTTATAAATTAAGGAGGAAGAATCATGTCAAAACATGTGCTGGCTCAGAGCCAGAACTGAAAACATTTGGAAATTGATTTTGAGACAGTGGAGGTACCCATGTCCTAGCTCAGGACATCCTTCCTGGTTTCTAAGATTTATTTATTTTTACAGAAACGGCAGAGGAGTTGCAGACAGGAGGGGTGGTTCTCCTATAAGTCCCCACTTTTTTTTGTTTTTCTTTCTGAAAGATAGTCCTGGATAGGAAAGCTAAGCATTCTTGATTTGTGTTGGTTTTAATTGAGGTTTCAAAGAAAGGGCCGTAGCTTTTATAGCTCTGAGTATGTTTCTTATTTAGATTAAGACTTCAGGAAGTATAAAGCTCATTAAACTCAGGGCTCTATCCGAGAACGACTCCATGGCCTTTCTTTCACCTGTCGTCAGGAGATTTATTCATCGACAGCCTTTCCATTTGATCATGGGTAGAGGAGATTCTCTCACTGGGCATGTGAACGGAGAAGAAGTAGAAACCACCAGACTGAGTGGATGAATGAACATTAAAATAGAGATGTGGGAATTTCTGCTTGAGACAATATTCTTGGGAAATGTGCAGTGATCTAGGACTGCAAAAACATGAACACATTCTTTTTTTCTTTTAAAGAGATTTTTATTTAAAGAAAACTTTCAAATCTCACTGGCATTAAAAAATGGACATGCTACAAAAATGCACCTTTTAGTTTAAGCACACACATGTCTAGTATGCCTACTTTTCTTGAGTTCATTTAAAAAAGGGTGGTGATGGGACTTCCCTGGTGATCCAGTGGTTAAGACTTAACCTTCCAACGAAGAGGATGTAGGTTTGATCCCTGGTCGGGAACTAGAATCCTGCATGCCTTGTGGCTGAAAACCCAAACATAAAAAAAAAAAACCCAGAAACAATGTTGAAGTAAATTCAACGAAGACTTTAATCATGGTTCAGATTTTTTTTTAAAAAGTTTATAAAAATATAAAAAGAGTGGTGAGCTCTGAGCAGATGGAGAACNACCAAACATTAAAAAAAAAAAAACCCAGAAACAATGTTGAAGTAAATTCAACGAAGACTTTAATCATGGTTCAGATTTTTTTTTAAAAAGTTTATAAAAATATAAAAAGAGTGGTGAGCTCTGAGCAGATGGAGAACAAAGCCAGGATAGCAAGGGGGCCACACCAGAGACATCAGTCTCCCTCCCATATTTGAAAAAACAAAATTGGCCACAGGAATGCTTTCCTAAGTCACTCCACCTACTAATTATGTTGCACCTCCAGCTCATCTCAGCAGAGACCAGAAAGATTGGTCACCAGGACCTGAAAAACAGCACAGGCTTGTCTTCCTAAACCACCTTTGACCAAGATGCCAGCCGACAAGATGCTCACAATTCCTAGAACTGCCTTTCAGTTCCCACTCACCGGGATGCTTGGCGAGGATGACATGGCAACAGGTCCTTAATGTGGCAGACAATTATTTAGCACCAGTTGGATGCTTTTGTCTATATTTGGTGAAGTAAATATAAGAAGAATAGGGACTTCCCTGGTGGTACAGTTGTTAAGACTGCCCTTCCTCTGCAGGGGATATAGGTTGTCTCTGTTGAGGAAACTAAGATCCTTCATGCCACATGGCAGGGTCAAACACGCGCACACACACACACACACAGACACACACACACAGACACACACACACACGAAGAATGGAAGGAACCACAGACGATGCATACATCCATCTCTAACTCTCTTCGCAGTATTTGGGTACCCTTCCCAGGTAGCTCAAATGGTAAAGAATCCACCTGCCCATGCAGGAGATGCAGGAAATGTGGGTTCTATTCCTGGGCTGGGAAGATCCCCCGGAGAAGGGCATGGCAGTCCTCTCTAGCATTCTTGCCTGGAGAATGCCATGGACAGAGGACCCTGGTGGGCTACAGTCAATGGAGTCACAAAGAGTCAGACACGACTGAGTGACTGAGCAGACATATGAGCCAAGCCCCTCTTGGGACCCCTACTCTCTGCTGCTCCTGCACTTGCCTCTCCAGATCCACTCTCCTTCCTTTCTGCTCCCTGAGAGGCTGACCCCTGCTCTCCCAAGGAATCTTGACCTCTGATTTTGTCTTGGCAACTTGTGGCCAATGGGAGGCTCCAGAGGGAGAGCAGAGGATGGGCAGAGGCTGCTACACCCAGGGTTTGAGTGTTTCCTCCACCCCTGAGGCTCCAGGTGCTCCTCCTCCAGGTTCTCCTGGGCTTGGCAGTGGAAGGATTCCTTTGTCTACAGCCCCACTCCTTTCTGGCTGCAGCTCCCTTTTCAGGGCTCCGTCCATCGCTGGATCCCCTTGCTCCCCTGTCCTCTCCTCTATCAGAGTGAAAGCTTCATGGCACCCCTCTTGGCAGTTCTCTCTGGGCCCCACCACCCACTTTGGGTTCCTTTGTTCTAGGGCCGTGTTACACAGCATCTGGAATCTTGGTTCCCTGACCAAGGATCAAACCCTCACCCTCTGCATGGGAAGCACGGAGTTGCAACCACTGGACCATCAGGGAAGTCCCTTGGTTCCTTTCAGTGTACTCACACTTCCATCAATAGTCCCTCCTTTAAACTCTCCCCAGGTACACCCTCTCTTAGCTCAGGCTGCTATAACATAAGACCATGAGTTGAGAGGCGTCAACAACAGACATCTATTTCACACAGTTCTGGAGGCTGGAAGTCCAAGGACAGGGTGCCAGTGGATTTGGTTGCTCATGAGGAAGGAAACTTTTCCCGGCTGGTGGACAGCTGCCTTCTGGTTGCATCCTCACACAGCCTTCCCTCGTGTGTACAGAGATCTCTCTGTTTCTTCTTCTTGTAAATTCACTAATCCCATTGTATTAAAAAGTGTAGGTATTACTTTGCCGACAAAGGCCTGTCTAGTCAAAAGTATGATTTTTCCGGTAGTCATGTACAGATGCAAGTCGGACTATAAAGAAGGCTGAGCGCCAAAGAACTGATGCTTTTGAACTGCGGTGCTGGAGAAGACTCTTGAGAGTCCCTTGGACAGCAAAGAGATCCAACCAGTCCATTCTACAGGAAATCAACCCTGAATATTCACTAGAAGGACTGATGCTGAAGCTGAAGCTCCAGTACTTTGGCTACTTGATTCAAAGAACTGATTCATTGAAAAAGACTGTGATGCTGGGAAAGACTGAGGGCAGGAGGAGAAGGGGATGACAGAGGATGAGATGGTTGGATGGCATCACTGACTCAATGGACATGAGTCTGAGCAAATTCTGGGAGATGTGAAGGACAGGGAAGCCTGGCATGCTGCAGTCCATGGGGTCGGATAGTCAGACACAGCTGAGTGACTGAACAACAGCAAATCATGGGGGCTCCACTCTCGTGACCTCATCTCAACAAAATCACCTCCCAAAGGACCCACCTTCAAATACTATCACATTGGGGAGGACACGAACATTCTGCTCATAACAGTGTCCGCACGTCATCCATCTCCCATGGAAGCCTGGCTAATACACCTTCTCCTTAACATGTAAGAATTTAACTCATTTCCACATTCATTGAAAAATCTATCAGGCTGACCAATGGTTAAGGCTTCACCTCCCAATGCAGGGGGTGTGGGTTCCATTCCTGGTTGGGGAACTAGGTTCCCTCACGCTTCGAGGCCAAAAAACCAAAACATAAAACAAAAAGAATATTATGTTATAACAAATTCAGTAAAGACACAAAAAGTGATTCACATAAAAATCTAAAAATAAAAAAGAGAATCTATCTAAAGCTAGGTATGGGAGGACAAAAGCTTACAACTGAATGTGCATTAGGGCTTATAGAATATTTGATAAATATGACTGCCTCTTGTTCTCACAGAAATACTGTGTTATTCCCCTTTTATGGGAGGGGGAAAATGAGGATTCAAGAAAGATAAAGGTCACATATCAAGGGGGAAAAGTTGGCTGGGAGGAACTGAGAGATTGGGATTGGCATATATGTACTATTGATACTAAGAATAAAATAGATAACTAATGAGACCCTGTGGTCTAGCACAGGGAACTCTACTCAGTGCTCCGTGGTGGNGTCACATATCAAGGGGAAAAAGTTGGCTGGGAGGAACTGAGAGATTGGGATTGGCATATATGCACTATTGATACTAAGAATAAAATAGATAACTAATGAGACCCTGTGGTCTAGCACAGGGAACTCTACTCAGTGCTCCGTGGTGGCCTAAATGGGAAGGAAATCCAAAAAAGAGGGGATATATGTAAACATATGGCTTTATCATGTTGCTGTCTAGCAGAAACAAACACAGCATTGTAAAACAACTGTGCTCCAATAAAAATGAAAAAAGAGATGAGTCACATGTAACAGAGCAGTGACTGGTCCCCTAGCAGTTCTTAGTGTGGGCTGTTTTATTGAGACAGTAATATACATGAGAAAGCAGTGAGCGGCAAGAACTGGGGAGCCCTTCTGAGAAGTCAGGAGACAGCAAGCACTTGGTTCAGGCAGTAAACGGATCTGCAGTGTTGTCTCCTAGAGACAGCGCCAGCAGCCAGCTGCCCCGGGCTGTTGGCTGTTTGCAACCTGATTACTTAAGGCTTTTGCCCTGGAGATACTGCTCCCGCTGGAGGGGCCGGTATCTCCCGAGAGGTTTCACCTGTCAGAGGCATATGCCACCCGTCCACACCTGCCCCAGGTATGCGACTGCAGAAGCCACGCCCTCCTCAGTGCTGCAGCTCAGTGGGACACTTGGTCACCTGAGAGTCCTTCCCTCCGTCACAGCTGTTGGTCAAGCTGATTGATCTCCTGGAATTCCTGGGTGACCTGATTTGGCCCACCGCATAGTTGCCTCCCTCCTGGCCTCACTTTTAGCTGAATCTTTCTTTATGTAATTATTGAGACGAAATTTATGTGACATAAAATGAAGCATTTGAAATGTATATGTCAGTAGCGTTTACAACATTCACTGCATTGTAAAACCAGCACCAATTTCAAGTTCCAAAAAAAATTTCATCACTCCCTCCAAAGAAAATCCTTTCTATTAAGTCGTCATTGTCATTTCTCCCCATGCCCCCACCAGTTCCTAGTAACCACCCATCTATCACCTATCTCCATAGCTTAGTCAATCTCTGATATTTCATATAAATGGAATCATATAACAAGTGGCCTTTTGGGTCTCGCTTCTTTCACTTAATATTGTGTTTCCAAAGTTCATCTATGTTGTCATGGTGATCAGAATTGCTTTCTTTTTCAAGGCTGAATAATGTTCCAAGTATGGATGGACCCCTTTTGTGCATCCATTAACTAGCTGATGGACATTTGGGTGGTCTCCATTGTGGGGTTTAGGCTTCCCAAGTGGTGCTAGTGGTAAAGAACCTGTCTGCCAATGCAGGAGATGTAAGAGACACAATTTTGATCCGTGGGTTGGGAAGATCTCCTGGAGGAGGGCACGGCAACCTACTCTAGTATTTTTGCCTAGAGAATTCCATGGACAGAGGAGCCTCGTGGGCTACGGTCCACAGGGTCCCAAAGAGTCAGACATGAATGAAGTCACTGAGCATGCACTCACACATTATAGGGTTGTTGTGAACAGAGCTATCGTGAACATTTGTATACAGGTTTTTGTGTGGATGTGTGTTTTCATGTCCTGATCAGTTGACATTTTAATCCAGTTGGATGGTAGGTTTGCTTCATATAGAGAATAGATGGTTCCATGGAGAAAGTTTGCAAAACGAGAGAAACACTTCTCTTCCATTGGGACCAATTTGCCATAATAGAAAATCCTCTCCCATCTTGGTTGGACTCCTTCTGCTCCCATGGAATCGTTCTAACCCCCTCTGAATGGCCTCTAATTGGCAACCATGTAGCCTGGAATGTCCTCCTCCCCAGACCCTGAACTCCATTCACTGCTCGCTATCATCAGGACCAGTCACTCTCTTCCTTGAGAAGCTTGAGTGCATCCGGCTGCACATGGTTCCCAACATGTGATGACTTCCCAACATGTTCATCACTCTCCCCTCACTCCCACCTTAAACCCAAGTCTGTGCCCTTGCCTAAGGCATATCCCACAGGAAGTCTCTCTGTTCCAGTCTTTCCTCTGCTTCTCATGTTCATGTCCTTCATCCCCTCCAAATGTAATGAATAAAACCCCTGAAGGGTTTGGAACTGTGTCCTTCAAAAAACATGTCCAAGTCCTGAACTCTGGTTTTGGAAATGTAACCTTATTTAGAAGTAGGGTCTTCTCAGATGCAATCAAGTTAAGGATCTTGGGGTGTAATTGTTCTAGATTTAGGGTGGGTGCTCAATCCAATGACAAGTGTCTTTATAAGAAAAGAAGGTGACCTCCCTGGCGATCCAGTGGTTAAGACTCCATGCTTTCACTCCCAAGGACCTGGGTTCGATCCCTGGTTGGGGAACTAGGATCTCACAAGCCTTAAGAGGAGGCTCCCTCCCTTCCCCTGGGAGCGGGGCGGACAAGAGAAAGGAGTTGGAGATTCGAGACAGAGAAACCTAGTGAGAGAGGACCAGGTGAAGACAGAGGCTGAAGCTACAGTGACGTGGACATCCGCCAACAAAAGACTGGCATCACCAGGAGTGGGAAAAGGTAGGAAGGAGGTCCCTGGAGGGAGCAGAGCCCTGCCCAGAAGTTGATCTCAAACTTCTGGCTCCCTGGACAGTGAAAGAACAAACTTCTGTTATTCTAAGCCATCAACTTTGTGCTGATATGTTAGGGTAGCCCCAGGAAATGAAAAAAAAAAGTGTGTTTATAGAGTGGTTGTTGTGAACACAAATGCTTGAGAAAGCCTAGTTGAGCTCAAATCCCACCTCCTGGCACCCAAAAGCAGTGTGACCTTGGGCGAGTTATCTGACATTTGTGAGGCTCAGTGGAAAATGAGGACCAGAGTCCCTGCTTCTAGGGGCTGTGGGGACTGCAGTCCATGGACATGTTCAGAACAACACCTGTGACTCTGGGCTGGGGAGTCCAGTTGCTGTGGTCCACCCTTGACATCCTAATCTGTGAATGGAACATTCTTATCCAAAACCAAATACTTGTCACCATCTTTTTTTTTTTTAATCCAAGTATAGTTGATTTGCAATGTTACGTTAATTTCTGCTGTACAACAAAGTGATTCAGATTTACATGTATATACATTCTTTAAAAAAAATATTCTCCATTGTGGTTTATCAAAGGATATTAAGTATAGTTCTCTGTGTTATAATAGTAGGACCTTGTTGTTTATCCATTCTATATATAATAGCTTGCATGTGCCAATTCCAACCTCCCAGGCCATCCCTTTCCTAACCCCTTTGCCCTTGGCCACATAGGTCTGTTCTTCACATCCATGAGTCTGTCTCTGTTTTGTAGGTAAGTTCATTTGCATCATATTTTATATTACATATATAAGCAATATCATATGATATTTGTCTCTCTTTCTGACTTACTTCAGTTAGTATGATAATCTCTAGGTCCATCCATCCTGCCTCCTCCTCTGTCATCGCCTTTTCCTCCTGCCTTCAATCTTTCCCAGCATCAGGGTCTTTTCCAGAGGATGAGGTGCTTGGATGGCATCACTGACTTAATGGACATGAGTTTGAGCAAGCTTCAGGAGTTGGTGATGGACAGGGAAGCCTGGTGTGCTGCAGTCCATGAGGTCGCCAAGAGTCAGACATGACTGAGTGACTGAACTGAACTGAGGTCTGTCCATGTTGCTATAAATGGCATCATTTTATTATTTTTTATGGCCGAGTAGTATTCCATTGTGCTTCCTAGGCGGCTCAATGGTGAAGAATCTGCCTTCCAATGTAGAAGCCACAGGAGATTAGGGTTCAGACTCTGGGTCGGGAAGATCCCCTGGAGGAGGAAACAACAATCCACTCCAGTATTCTTGCCAGGATAATCCCATGGACAGAGGAGCCTGAAGGGCTGCAATCCATAGGATAGCAAAGAGTTTGACACGACTGGCTTGCCTGATGGCTCAGACAGTAAAGAATTTGCCTGCAATGAAGGAGACCTGGGTTTGATCCCTGGGTCAGGAAGATCCCTGGAGGAGGAAATGGCAACCCACTCCAGTATTCTCGCTTGGAGAATTCCATGGACAGAGGAGCCTGGCAGGCTACAGTCCGTGGGGTTGCAAAGAGTCAGACATGACTGAACGGCTTTCACTTTTTTCTTTTCCAGTTTAAGAATATGCAGGCATAGTCCAGGGCTAATTTTAGCTGAGGTTCAGAGAAGCACCCAGGGATGGCCAGACAGCTTCCCAATCTTCCAGGTGGTTCCCAATGCACCTGGAACGATCCCTGGGGATATCTGTCCTGTCCCCACCCCTCCACCAGCCCTTCCAGTGGCAAGGTGCTCTGGGGCCATGGGGCTTTTGCTGTGTCAGCCAGCTGTAGCCACTTCAGAGATGCAGCAGGGGCAGGGTGGGGTCAGGAGGTGTTAGGTAGAGAGGACAAGCTCCCAGGTCAGCCATCCTAAACTCTCTCTATGCCCTCCTTCTGCTGCAGGTCCTCTGGTAGCCAAGCCTGGAGCCTTGTCACCTGACATCAAACAAGTCAACAGGGTCTTGTGGCTTCAGGACTTAGGCTCTGAACTGCAGGGCATGTACCCTGCAATGTGCTACCAAAGCAGGCAGACGAATATATGTCGCTGATTCATCATGTGTCTGTATTTTCTTGACATCGCACAGGGGCTCTGTTTGCCTGGTCCCGACTTGGTTGTCTGCAATCTGTAGGGTGAGCTAGGGATAAACTGAACCTGCCAAGGGTCCACTGATGAGCGTGGTCCACCCCTGTCCCTCCCTTTTTTTCTGGGCACAGGGTCCACATCTGAGGATTGGTAACATGCATGATCGATGATTGATATGATTGATAATGTGATTGATAGGCATGCATTGATAACACAGAGGGTCAGTCGCTCCAGAATCAAGAAGGCAGAGCCACTGTGCTGGTGACATCATCCTCCAATGGACGGCATCCTGGGTTCCAGGAGAGAAGAAGCAGACAGAGCCCCGCCCTCAGGGCTCCCCACCTCTCCACCCTTTGTGCTGACTCAGGCATTTGGGGACAAGCAGACAGAAACAATTGCCCCCGGGGTCTGGAATGAAACACCAACTTCAAAAGGCTCAACAGCTGCTTGCAGGCACTCGGCTGCCCAACGCCAAACTCCCTCCTCACTCATCCAGGATCATCCTGGGCCCTGCCTGGCCTGCCAGCCACAGAGCAAGGAGTGGAACGGCTGACCCTCCTGTGTCCAGGAAACTAAAGACAGTGACCTTCGGTCATTGGTCACGGATTTTTAAGACTCCTTTTTCATGTGCCCATCAGTATATGAATTTCACTGTTTTCCCATCTCCTCAAGGTTTTCCTCTGAAACCCCCTCCTCCTCAGGGGTATCAGACAGTTTTCTTGGTAGTAAGTAAATGAACTCTGCTGCCATCTTCAACAAGGGAGGAGTTCGGAGGTGTGGGGCAAATCAGTAGGGCATAGTGACCAGAACTGGGGAACAGGAATCCTATGGTAGGGGATTCCCAGGTGGCTCAGATCGTAAAGAATCTGTCTGCAATGCAGGAGACGCGGATTCATTCCCTGGGTTGGGAAGATCCTCAGGAGAAGGAAATGGCAAGCCATTCGAGCATTTTTGCCTGGAAAATCCCATGGATAGAGGAGCCTGGCAGGCTACAGTCCATGGGGTTGCAAGAGTCAGACGACTGAGTGACTAAACAACAAAGCCTGCAGCAGATAGAGCCTTGGCCCCATGCTCTGAGTGGCCACAGTTAATACCAAGACTCAGCTGTCCTCAGTTCTTTGCATCACTTGCCTAAGAATCCCAGTGGAGACTGTTCTGCTGGCTAAGCCTATCCGGATGCCATCTCCAGGCTGAGCTGGGTCAGAAAGGAAAGGAAGCTCTGGGCTTCCGTAGCGGGAAGTAGGTCTCCCAGACAAGTCTCCAGAAGGCTGATTGATGATTTCTTAGGAAGAGGGGGCTGGATGATGGTCACCCCTCCCCAGGAGAGGGCAAGCCTCAGCTCTGTGACACTGCACGTCCTGAGAAACACCCAGGAGGGTAGTTAGGTAGGTACAGACTGGCCCTAACAGGTCAGGGTAGTGTTTTTGCCTCTCTGGGATGCGAGGCTCCATCCGAGAAGCCCTAATGGTTCAGGCATCTACGAATGTCTCTCCTCCCACTCCACACCTCCTCTGCTTGCCCTGCATTCAGGGGTTTCTGCAGAGGGCAACCCAGGTTGAAGCAGCTGAAATAGGCTGGAGCTTGGGAAAGGAGCTGGCTTTGTGGTCTAAATCTGTTAGGAGATGGAACATTGACACAGGCTGGCCGTACATCCTAGGAACACGCAAGCCGGTCCTCTAGGAAAAGGGTGCGGGGAGGGGCGGTGGGGGCGGGGGAGCCTCTCCCTCCTCCTGCTCAGACTGCAGCCGAGCAAAAGACCCAGCTAGGGACTTTGACCTTAATGCAGCCTTCCCAAGTGCAGGAAGCCAGGCACCAGATTCCCGATCAGACGTCAGGCAGGCAAACAATGCTCTGCCCTCAGTACGCGCTTCTATTCCAGGCTGCGAATGTCACTGCAGAGATTTCCTCTCTGAAGGATGCCGTGATACCGTGATACCTAATAACCGACTAATAACATGCCTGAGACTCCGGAAAAGTAGGGCCGCCAAAAATGTGACTTTAACAGTCTGATATTTCAAAGGGAGCATTAAAGACAAGTCCGAATGGGAAATACTGGACATTTGTTCGGCCTTCTCTCATGCTTTTATTTTGAACTGTTTCCAGGGGCAGGAGGTGACTGTAATGTTTTCCAGTGGTAGACATCTCTGAAAAATCTATCCAGCCCGGCTCACCCAGAAGGGCCAGGGAGACCTCACAGTGTGACACTTGAAGCTGATGTCAAACTTTTTCTATTCTCCTCTTGTTGGGGGAAATTTTTAAAATTACTTTGTTGTTGTTTTTAAACTTTTTATTTTGTATTGGGGTTTAGCTGATTAACAATATTGTGAAAGTTTCAGCTGAGCAAAGACGGGACTTACCCATCCGTGTATATGTAGCCATTCTCCCCCATACGGCCTCCCATGCACATATGAGCTGCCACGTAACATTGAGCAGAGCTCCCTGTGCTATACAGTAGGTCCTTGTTGGTTATCCATTTTAAATATAGCAGGCATCACTGACTCGATGGATGTGAGTCTGAGTGAACTCCGGGAGTTGGTGATGGACAGGGAGGCCTGGCGTGCTGCGATTCATGGGGTCGCAAAGATTTGGACACGGCTAGGCAACTGAACGAAACTAAACTGAACATATCCATCCCAAACTCCGTAGCTATGCCCTTTCCCTCCATAAATCCGTTCTCTAATCTGTGAATCTCTTTACTTTGTTGCTGCTGTTTTGCCTTGCACTGCTGAAAATTTATCTGGATGTTTCGTTTTCTTACAGTGGAGACCATCCACTGATTTCGAACTCTGTTTGTCAAAGTGTGGTCCCCAGACCGGCAGCATCACCATCTCCTAGGAATTGGATAGAAATGCATAACAAACCTCACCTCAGACCCACCAA
>SJYW01005532.1:14368-39206 GCA_006410735.1 Raphicerus campestris
TGGTGGTGTTCAGTTGCTCAGTCATGTCCAACTCTTTGCGACCCCATGGACCACTGCACCCCAGGCTTCCCTGTCCTTCACCATCTCCCAGCGTTTCCTCAAACTCATGTCCCTTGAGTCGACGATGTCCCTTGAGTCGATGATGCTTCCTTCTCATCCTCTGTCATTCCTTTCTCATCCTCTGTCACTTTTCATTCCTTTCTCATCCTCTGTCACTCCCATCTCTTCCTTCCCTCAATCTTTCCCAGTATCACTTCCAACAGTGGTACTGGGAGCCAGGGCTCCCCACATCAGGTGGCCAAAGTACTGGAGCTTCAGCTTCAGCATCAGTCCTTCCAGTGAATATTCAGGGTTGATTTCCCTTAGGATTGACTGGTTTGATCTCTGTGCTGTCCAAGGGACTCTCAAGAGTCTTCTCCAGCATCACAGTTCAAAAGCATCAATTCTTCATCAAGAGGCTCTTAGTTCTTCTTTGCTTTCTGTCATTCGGGTTTGAAGGTGGTGGTGTTCAGTTGCTCAGTCATGTCTGACTCTTTGCAACCCTGTGGACTGTAGAATGCTAGATTTCCGTGTCCTTCACTATTTCCCAGAGTTTGCTCAAACTCATATCCGTTGAGTTGATGATGCCCTCCAACTGTCTCATCCTCTGTCATCCCCTTCTCTTCCTGCCTTCAATCTTTCCCAGCATCAAGGTCTTTTCCAATGAGTCAGTTCTTCGCACCACATGGCCAAAGCATTGGAGCTTCAGCTTTAGCATCAGTCCTTCCAATGAATATTCAGGGTTGATTTCCTTTAAGACTGACTGAGGCAGGCAAAATCTGTCATCCAGTAATCCCTTAAACGGACGACTTCCTGAATGATGCTGCATTTGGTCCAGGAATGAAACACTGCCTACTCTGATCTGAATAGTCAAGTGCTTACCATCTAGGCCTCACCCCAGACAGCTGACCTGTACCTTCTGTCTCTTACCAGCTTGTGTCTGCAGCAGTGTGGGAGGAGGATAAGGGCAGGAAGTATCTCACACTTTTGAGTGATTAAGAGCCAATATATGCGAAGCACTTTGGGCTTCTCTGGTGGCTCAGATGGTAAAGTGTCTCGCTGCAAAGCAGGAGACCCGGGTTCGATCCCTGGGTCGGGAAGATCCCCTGGAGAAGGAAATGGCAACCCACTCCAGTTCCTTGCCTGGAGAATCTCATGGACAGAGGAGCCTGGTAGGCTACAGTCCAAGGGGTGCAAAGAGTCAGACATGACTGAGCAACTTCACTTCAGCCCATAACCTGGCTTGTGATAGGGGACAGACGGCAGTTTTTGTTGATGTGCCTACAGACCTGAGGGTTAAACACACACACACACATATACACGCAAGGCCATTTAACCAATTCAGCATTTTGTGGAAATCTCAGGTTTCTACTGTGAGCTCCACTCCCTTCTTGGTGGTGTGTGCAGCGTGACTTGACCTTCCTGCCTCCAGGGTGAGCTTGTTTCTAAAGTGGCTCTGCAGCTAGAGGGCCAAGAGCGCCGGCAGAGTGTGGGATTCTGTCCCCCACAGTACTCTTACGGCCATTTCTTCCTTTTGGACGGTCTCCCCTCAGTAGTGGGGCTGAGTGGTGTATTTTCCTGGATGCTATCCCCTGGTTACTTTTGCAAAATTAACTTTTGAATTTTGGGTCGAGGCAGTTTTCATTCCTTGACTCCCTCCAGAAGGGTTTCCTGGTTGTTCTCAAATGCTCTCATTTACAGAACGCGAAGAGGGGAGAAGGTTCCTACTAATCACAGGGCAGGTAGTGGAAGCCATCTGAGATGACTCTGGCTGGGGCTGCGGCTTGGCCACGCCTGCTCTGGGTCCCCTTTAGTAGCTGGGTCTGCTGTTCCTCATGGGATTCATCTCAGGGACAGCCACCAGCACTTCTCACCACCCAAGGCATCTGGGTGGGGTGATTTGGGGACACTTTTTCCCAGACTTGAAAAAAATGCAAAATAGGTCTCACCAAGGACTGCTTTTCTGTAACCACAATTGGAGGGCCTTGGCTTGGCTCCTGGTCTGTTTAGAAATATGTTTATTTTGGAAAGAAGTTCAGCCTCAAGCAGCATTAAAAGCAGCCTCTTTAGTGCTGATACACTATTAAAAGTTCTGTATTGTACCAGCAAGGGCTCAATGCCCTCACTGCCATCACACAGTCACTCTTCTAGACTCCTCCAGCCACAGTGAGACGTGGCCTACTCCCTGCCTGCCCACTTTTGTGCCCCCCCCCCCCAAGCCAGACCAACAGCTTTTAAGGGAGGTATCCAGGCGTAATTGTAGCAGTGACAAGGACACCAGCCCTAACTAATCGTTATTGAATGTGCTGTGTCAGGCTCTGTCTTAAGTTTTCATTACTACGTCACGTTTAATCTCAGCAGTCTCCCTGTGAGGTAGACTCCATTACTATTTTCCATTAAGAGACAAGGAAGCCAAGACAAGCTCCAGGTTGCATAGCCAGCAAGTGACCTGGTTGATGGATTGGTTATTGACAGAATCTGAGAAGCCTCCATGTTTATTTCTAAGAATCTTTTTTCAGGTGCAGCCAGTTGGTTGAATGATGAGCTTAAAAGAAATACTTAAGATCATGGCATTTGGTTCCATCACATTATAGCAAATAGATGGGGAAACAATGGAAACAGTGACAGACTATTTTGGGGGGACTCCAAAATCACTGCAGATGGTGAGGGCAGCCATGAAATTAAAAGACACTTGCTCCTTGGAAGAAAAGCTATGACCAACCTAGACAGCGTATTAAAAAGCAGAGACATTACCAACAAAGGTCCATCTAGTCAAAGCTATGGTTTTTCGTGTAGTCATGTATAGATGTGAGAGTTGGACTAGAATTGATGCTTTCGAACTGTGGTGTTGGAGAACTCTTGAGAGTCCCTTGGACTGCAAGGAGATCCAACCAGTCCATCCTAAAGGAAAGTAGTCCTGAATGTTCATTGGAAGGACTGATGCTGAAGCTGAAACTCCAATACTTTGGCCACCTGATGCGAAGAACTGACTCACTGGAAAAGACCCTGATGCTGGGAAGGATTGAAGGCAGGAGAAGGGGACGACAGAAGATGAGATGACTGGATGGCATCACCGACTCGATGGATATGGGTTTGAATAGACTTTGGGAGTTGGTGATGGATGGACAGGGAGGCCTGGCGTGCTGCAGAGTCCATGGGGTCACAAAGAGTTAAACACAACTGTGAGACTGAACTGACTGACTGAATGAGAATCTGTTAGTAGTGGTTTAACAAAATCTGAGAGCTCACCCTACCTGACATCGTTCCCTCAGTTAAAGGAACCAGGGTGCTCTTTTGTGAGGGGAGCTTTGGGCACCTGGGTTCAATTCCTCCAGGTATGGTAGTTTCCCCTCCAACTTCCTGAGCAGACAGGCAGCGCTTGCCTGGGTCTCAGGCAAGGTCATGCCTGGAGCCATGCTGAGCTCTCCCTGACTTGGTGAGCATGCTTCAGCCTTCGCTACACTGGTTGACACTGACCATCACCTGTGCATCCTGGCTAGGGCTCCAGGAAGTCTGAAGTTTCAACTGGAAATTGTGTTTAGCAGCTCACAAAGAATTCTTGGCTTGTCCATACACAAGAGCAAATAAGCTGACATAAACAGTTAGCTTGTGTATATACTTTAAATATACATTGTAACATATACATTATAATTTATGTAATGTAGTTGTTGAGATTATGGGACATGATTAAAATGTTGGAGGTCTTTATGCTTACAGAGTATAGATAATGACTTTCTTTTCTATTGCTTTAATTTTTTATCTATATGAGATGTTCACTAAACTTATCTTTTTAATTTATAAAAAATTTTATTGAAGTTGATTTACAATATTGTGTTAATTTCTGTTGTACAGCAAAGTGACTCAGTTACACATATACATATGCATTTTTTTTCTTAGCCTTTTCCATTATGGTTTGTCACAGGATATTGGATATCGTTCCCTGTGCTATACAGAAGGACCCCGTTTATCGATCCTATATATGTAATAGTTTGCCTCTGCTAATCCCAAGCTCCCCATTCATGCCTTCCCCTTGGCAACTGCAAGTCTGTTCTGTGTCTGTGAGTCTGTTTTTTCATAGATATGTTCATTTCTGTTATATTTTAGATTCCACTTACATGTGATATTACATGGCATTTGTGTTTCACTTAGTGTGACAGTCTCTAGGTCTACCCATGTTGCTGCGAATCACATTATTCCATTCTTTTTGATGACTGACTGATATTCCATTGTGCTTCTTTATTCTGTCAGTGGACGTTTAGGTTGTTTCCATGCTTTGGCTTTTGTCAATAGTGCTGCTATGAACATAGAGGTGCATGGATCTTTGCAAATTATAATTTTATCTGGGTATGTGCCCAGGATTGGGGTTGCTGGATCATATGATAATTCTACTTTTAGTTTTCTGAGGGAACGCTGTATTGTTTTACACAGTGGCTGCACAAGTTTACATTCCCACCAACACTGTAAGAGGGGTTCCCTTTCCTTCACACACTCTGCAGCATTTGTGATTTGTAGCCTTTTTAGTGGTGGCCACTCTGGCCATGGTGAGTGGTGCGTCACTGTAGTTCCGCTTTGCAGTTCTCTAACAAGTGTTGATGTTGAACATCTGCTCATGTGCCTCTTGGTCATCTGCAGGTTGTCTCTGGACACTAAACTCAGTGTGGCCATCATCTGGTGACTTATGTGAGTCAGATCATCACGCTGCACGCCTTATGCAGCAAGATGTATACTGTGTCAGTTATGTTGCATTGAAAGCGGACAAAAAAGATACCTTCCCTGAGTGTGCCCTGAAGCATGTGATTACAATTACTACTTTGAACAGAGATGTACTAACATTTCTGGTGAAGGCATCTCAGCTCGGAGAACATTAATAATCAGGTGCTAAAGCAATAGTAACATTTGTATTTAGCACCAAATCAAGTTAAATACTGGGGGTGGAGGGTCAAAAAATAATGATAAGCAAGTCCCTGAGATTTCTTATAGTCAGTTAATTATCTTGGTATTATTTTCACTCGCTTTTCTGCTGATATTTAAAATGAATACATAATAGGATAATGTTAGTGAGAATACTTCCCTCTAGACCAATGATCTCTTTTAAAAGTGAGAACTCAAAAAAAAACCCCCAAATTTTAGTGATAAAGGCATTTTATTTCTACTTTACTTCTACTGGAGATGAAGAAACAAAAGTTAATAAGAGCCCGTCTGGTAAAGGAGGGTGGTAGAAACTCTATCTGGTTTGCTTGCTGTCAGCTAAACCTTGCTAAGCCACAAAGAAGGTTGGAGGTTTCATGGGAAGGCACTATATTTGTAATGAATTTCTCAGAATGCACCACCCCAGAGCCTTCAAAAAACCCATCTGCATCTGGTTACATGTTTTCTTATCATGCCCTTAAAGCCAAAAGCATCTAACTTGGCAACAGTTATGTTTGTTCTTTGACTAGTATAGTAGTTATAGGGACAAGGTACGAAAAATAGTAAGCATGCAGCCCTTTATTTAGTTTTGCAAAGTCTCTGCTTATAGTTCTGTATATTACATGACTGTGTTGTACAAATACACTTATTTACAAAAACACTCTAGCTGTGCAAACTTGTTGCTTTTTAAAAATGTCCGGCAAGTCCCATTTCTGCCCATCCCAAGATAGATGTTTAAAGCATGCATAAAAATGAACTTTGGTGTGGGAAAACTACTCTATGTGCTGTCACATACAGTATTTTTGGCATCTATTTATATATTTACAAAAATTGATCAGTTTACAGAACCGTATAGAAGTGTACATTTTAAAATCCACAATGCAGTAGTGTGGGTTACCAGGTCTCAGAAAACAAAGGGAGGATTGAGATACTGCAAAGAAAACAGCTAGAGAATCCCAATATGTTGAAAAGAAAGAAAGAAAAGCAGAACTAGCTTGCTTGGGCTGGCAAATTATTATACGTAACGTTTATGGCAGTGCAGCAGGGTTGATAATGGCCTTCCACACGTGCCTCTGTGTCGGCTTGCGTAGAGGTTCACTGGCTTCTCGTCTAGCACACTACTTTCAAATGTACAATGCTATAGTATCAAAATGTTTTGGCAAAAAAGATCTCGAAAGAAACCATGAAGTTTTGACAAAAATAGAAATCTGTAATAAAGCTAAATAACACTAAAATAAAAGGAAATATAATAGTATCTGTTTTACAATTTGTATAGTCACACTTGTGTATTTCTCTGTTCACTTCTAGTCTCCGTAATGAAAAATATTTTTATACAAAACATACTAAAATTCTGGAATCATACATGTTTTACATGCTTAATACATTTTTTATTTTCCTGTCTCTCACACACCCTTCTCTCTCTCCGTACTCTCTTTTTTGGTAACACATGCTTGCTTCATTTAACAGGTACTGAATAGAGACAGTAAACACTATGTAATTAGAACAGCAACAAAGTAAAAACAAAAAAAGCTTTACTGAAGTCTATTAATTCAGTATTTAGCACATACTTAGCATTAAGCCTCAAACAGTACAGCAATATGTTACATTCTCTTGTGAAAACAGTAAGACTGTTAAAAAAATTTCTCTTTTTCTTAAATGTAACTCCAACTTGTGATTAATTGGATTTGGCCTTTAAGAGGTTTCCTTTGCTGTGGATGGGGTGGCTTTGCTTGAACTTCCGTTCTGTGCCTTGTAGCTGGTGAGGCTAGGAGTGTGGCTGCTCCTGACGCTCCTTGCACCTTGATTCAGTGAAGTGGGGGAGGCAGGGGACGGGGGGGAGGAGGAGAAGGAAGGAGGGGCTGCTCGGCCGTTTTGAGTCTGCAGTGAGAATGAGAGATGGTGACCTTTCCCTGTATGAGTGGGGCTCTGAAACTTTAAGGAGCCGTTAGAGACAGAGGGGATCAGGGAGGCGGAGGGAGCAGGTCGTCCTGTGTGGGGGCTGAGAGGGTTAGAAGGAACCGATGGTTTAGTAGCAGGCGGATTAGGGAAGTTAGGGCCGTCACCACTAGAAGAAGGCAGAGAACCGCTTTTCCCAGAGCTGGGAGAAAGGGCTGGAATCTTAGAAGCAGGTAAGGAGGGGAAAGTAGGCTTACAGTCCCCACCAGCTTTCTTAGCACTTCCATTAGCCTGCAAACAAAGATGGCGGGAGACAGTTTATCAGAAAGCTGCTAACACCATCAGTCCACAGGCTCTGGCAACACAGCCCTTCTGAGGATCATTAAATCAAAGACACCAAACCAAACTTAAATCAGTTCGAGGCCTGAGCTAACTCTTGTCATGCTGTACTGGGCCTAGTAGAAACCCCCCAAGTGCCGGGCAGAGGATGTACAGAACAGGGAAGAAGAAGAAGAGCGCTTGTGAGAACAGGCACATCATTCTCCTCCCATCTCTGGGTTCAGGGGGCAGGGGGGCCATGCCGGGGGCTGTTACTGGGGTGAGGCGGGGCATCATGATGGTTAATGGGCCTCAAGTGCGATGCAGTCAACACACACGTTAGTCCTGGTGACTTTCAGGGCAGCCTTTTCTCTCGGTTTCCCCAGGTGTTCTGATGAACCACTATACTCCCCCAGGGAAAGCCACCTGGCCTGCCACCTTGTTTTTACAGGTCAACTTTGGAGTCACACAGTGAAAGATGTTTTATTGCGAGCATGCAAAAGCGTGGTGAGAAGTTCAACAAAGGCTTTGAGACTCTCTCTTCATGCCCCCAGATCCAGGATGTCTAGATAGACCGTATCTTAACAAAGAAAAAGTGCAATATTTGGTATAAACTAAGTCAGTGACTTGCTTCTTAAGTGCAAGAGTGTCCATCCAAAAGCGGGCTTAAGGTAGAACTACCTGGCGGTACTGGCGGGGGTCCTGCAGTTTGGACTGCTTGCCAGGCTTGTCCAGGCTTCCCGGTCTGTTCTTGGAGCTCATGGGGACTGGCATCCTGCTCGTCTGAGGGGTCCCAGTGGAGCCCTGTGGGGAGGAGTGGCAAGAGGGGGAGAGAAAGGACGGTGTGAGTGGGCCATCCGAGGCCACCCCACTGTGTGCAGAGAAGCTCAACGTGAGAAGCCACAGCCCTACATGCAGGACAGATCTAGGAGACGGACATCAGGAGACACCACTGGGGTTAATTCGGAGAATCAAACAATGAATCTGCCCCACTACTGATCAAACGGATTTTAATGTGAGTATCAGAGCAATCCCTTCAACGGCAAACAGCTGGCCCAGCGTCCTTGGGGTTTTCCCAACACCAGTCAGCAACAGAGGTAAAAACAGAAATCGATTAGCTGTTAGACACCTAGTTGTTGTTGTTTTGAAGGCGAGGGAAGAAGTGTGAGAGAAAGGGATCATGGTGAACAGACAACAAAACAAAACGAGCCACCTGAAAGGAAGCGAGTCAATCACAAGACACCTTTTGCTAATGGTGATTATGGCAGATTTAAGAAAGCAGCTGGCTCTTTTCATTTTTCCATCAGACCAAGATACCTTACGTGAAGCTGAAGGTATAGATGAGGGGGGCTCTAATGCAGTGGATGCTTCATCCAGGACTAGCAAGGACGGGGGACCGGCCTCCTGGGCCGTGTGGGATGAACTTGCAACAGAATCTCTGTGGGAAGAGCACGTGGTCTCAACTAGGGCTTTGGGGCTCATCTCACTGATGGTGTTTTCCAGCTGTTTGATGGTCTGCTCCAGGCTGTCCAACGTCCTGTAGGTATTTTTTCTGATTTCATCAGTTCTTGAAACCGGAGCAGTACTCTCCGGACTGGGCTGCTCTAGTCTCCTGAATAGGCTTTTAGGGGCGTCTTCGAATGGAGACCTACTGATCTCAAATCGCTTGGCTTCCTTGTGCTGTTTCAGCGTGCCATCCTCTTCCTCCTCTTCATAGACCACCACCTGTAACGTCTTCTTCCCAGTCTTTGTGCCTGTGCGAATGGCTTGCGTGAGAGCTGCAAGCTGCTTCTTTGGGAATTTGAACTTGAACTTTTTCTTGGGGCTTTCAAACTGGTCATCGGTCACATCGCCCTGGCTTTCTGAGCCTGGAGAATCAGTTGGGTTGAACTTGACCTGCTCGGTTTTATTCACTTCCTGTCCTCCTGACTTTCCTGTCTCCACTGAAAGGAAGTGTGGCTGCAATTTACTCTTGGCCTCCTGCCCTGCTCGAGGGCTACCCAAAGCCCCCTCCTTAGGAAACTTTTGGGGAGTGTCATTGTGGACCGCAGGGTCTCCAGTCTCCTCCTCTTCCTCTTCCTCTATCTTTTCTTCCCTCATCATTCTCTCTAGTTCTTCGTCACACTCCTCAAATATGGTTGAAAGTCTCTTGTATGCAGCCCGGATATCCATGGGCTCATCAAAGATGATGATCACGGGCTTCTTGTCCAGGCACACCACAGGCTCTTCACTTTCAGTGCCTTCCCGCTGGGACAGTGTCTCTTTTTTGGCGTCAATGTTGACTGTCTGTACATCTTCCCCCTGTCGGCTCACTATATCACGGACCTCCCCGCGGGAGAGAGCCTGGACTGCGGTTTTGGTGATCATGAAGGCAATGTTGTCGGTGGTTGCCTTCTCCTCGCTGGGAGAACTTGGTGTGGACTCCCCATCTTCACTAGGCATCGTGTTAGCATGCTTAGCTCCCTTTGGTCTTAGGACAACTTGGCCAAACTCTGTCATGGGAACCTCTTGGTCTGGAGTTTTGACATCACGAGTTGTCAATTCGGTTGATCTAGTGGGAGAGAGAAGGTGACCCTTCTCTGAGTCTTCTTGTCCTTGCTGACTCACCCCCTTTGTCTTCCCATTATTCATCTTCTGATTCTCAACATCAGATGCAGAGTACTGCAGCCCGGACATTTTAGGTCCTTTGTTGATTTCACATTCAAATGAACTAACACCAGAGAAACTAGAATTGACTTTAGCCACATTTTTCTGGGAATGGTTTTTACTGTCTCTAAGTAAACTCTTAGTGGAGAGGGAACTTTCCTTCATTGAGATGTCAGTTTTGTATTCTGCTGTTCTTGCTGCATCAGAAATACTATTCTCCATTCCTCTTTCCCACTTAGGATGGTCACTAGGTGTGAGAGCCCCTGGGGTAACCTGAGAGGAAGAGTGGAGGGGGGAAACCACACAGAGTGATCAGAAATGGATCTGGAGAGGAAGGGATTCAATCTGCATGGTATCAGTTGGAACACATATCTGGTGAACTCACCTTCCGGGATTCCACTGGGGGGCCATTTTCATATTCAACATCAGATTTCNAGACCAAGATACCTTACGTGAAGCTGAAGGTATAGATGAGGGGGGCTCTAATGCAGTGGATGCTTCATCCAGGACTAGCAAGGACGGGGGACCGGCCTCCTGGGCCGTGTGGGATGAACTTGCAACAGAATCTCTGTGGGAAGAGCACGTGGTCTCAACTAGGGCTTTGGGGCTCATCTCACTGATGGTGTTTTCCAGCTGTTTGATGGTCTGCTCCAGGCTGTCCAACGTCCTGTAGGTATTTTTTCTGATTTCATCAGTTCTTGAAACCGGAGCAGTACTCTCCGGACTGGGCTGCTCTAGTCTCCTGAATAGGCTTTTAGGGGCGTCTTCGAATGGAGACCTACTGATCTCAAATCGCTTGGCTTCCTTGTGCTGTTTCAGCGTGCCATCCTCTTCCTCCTCTTCATAGACCACCACCTGTAACGTCTTCTTCCCAGTCTTTGTGCCTGTGCGAATGGCTTGCGTGAGAGCTGCAAGCTGCTTCTTTGGGAATTTGAACTTGAACTTTTTCTTGGGGCTTTCAAACTGGTCATCGGTCACATCGCCCTGGCTTTCTGAGCCTGGAGAATCGGTTGGGTTGAACTTGACCTGCTCGGTTTTATTCACTTCCTGTCCTCCTGACTTTCCTGTCTCCACTGAAAGGAAGTGTGGCTGCAATTTACTCTTGGCCTCCTGCCCTGCTCGAGGGCTACCCAAAGCCCCCTCCTTAGGAAACTTTTGGGGAGTGTCATTGTGGACCGCAGGGTCTCCAGTCTCCTCCTCTTCCTCTTCCTCTATCTTTTCTTCCCTCATCATTCTCTCTAGTTCTTCGTCACACTCCTCAAATATGGTTGAAAGTCTCTTGTATGCAGCCCGGATATCCATGGGCTCATCAAAGATGATGATCACGGGCTTCTTGTCCAGGCACACCACAGGCTCTTCACTTTCAGTGCCTTCCCGCTGGGACAGTGTCTCTTTTTTGGCGTCAATGTTGACTGTCTGTACATCTTCCCCCTGTCGGCTCACTATATCACGGACCTCCCCGCGGGAGAGAGCCTGGACTGCGGTTTTGGTGATCATGAAGGCAATGTTGTCGGTGGTTGCCTTCTCCTCGCTGGGAGAACTTGGTGTGGACTCCCCATCTTCACTAGGCATCGTGTTAGCATGCTTAGCTCCCTTTGGTCTTAGGACAACTTGGCCAAACTCTGTCATGGGAACCTCTTGGTCTGGAGTTTTGACATCACGAGTTGTCAATTCGGTTGATCTAGTGGGAGAGAGAAGGTGACCCTTCTCTGAGTCTTCTTGTCCTTGCTGACTCACCCCCTTTGTCTTCCCATTATTCATCTTCTGATTCTCAGCATCAGATGCAGAGTACTGCAGCCCGGACATTTTAGGTCCTTTGTTGATTTCACATTCAAATGAACTAACACCAGAGAAACTAGAATTGACTTTAGCCACATTTTTCTGGGAATGGTTTTTACTGTCTCTAAGTAAACTCTTAGTGGAGAGGGAACTTTCCTTCATTGAGATGTCAGTTTTGTATTCTGCTGTTCTTGCTGCATCAGAAATACTATTCTCCATTCCTCTTTCCCACTTAGGATGGTCACTAGGTGTGAGAGCCCCTGGGGTAACCTGAGAGGAAGAGTGGAGGGGGGAAACCACACAGAGTGATCAGAAATGGATCTGGAGAGGAAGGGATTCAATCTGCATGGTATCAGTTGGAACACATATCTGGTGAACTCACCTTCCGGGATTCCACTGGGGGGCCATTTTCATATTCAACATCAGATTTCCGTACGTCTTCATGGAAAAATTCCAAATTCTGGTAGAATAGTGTAGGACACGTTACTCCACAAAACCACACCCCCACCCCCAAAGTGGACTACAACTAGAGTGTTCCTTTAATTACACTTCCAAAACATGCGGGCCAAGCACATTTGTTACACACCAGTCCAAAGCCTACAGCTCTGTTTACCTTGGGTTGCTTGGTTCTCCAACTTCCAAAAATGCCCTGTGTTTGCACAAGACGAAAATCTCAATTAGCAAAATGCTTCAAGGATTTTAAATGTCGGTAGGGGTAGCAATTAAAGAGAATATAAAGGGACTGATTCTGGACAAGCACGTCCTCTTTTCACCATGACTGTGCGCTTAGCCAACTCTAAAAAACCAGAGGACTGGGGTGGCGTTGTAGAAAGCACAATATATCAGCAGGCAGATTTTGATTCTGGCTCGGATCTGCCACTTAACTGTGTTATTTTAGGTAAATCATCTCACTTCCCTGGGCCTCAGGTTTCTTGCTTATAAACCAAGGAACTAGACCAGGAAAGTGTTCACATCTCTGCCAGATGGCTATTTCAGTCTTAGCTGTGCTTCTTGTATGGGGGTCGTCTATAAGGGCTCTGCACTGGTTGGGTGTGGTACTTTGAGGTTAAAAAAAAACCCCAAACCATTATTTCTCCCTGGTCAAGTCATAGCTTTGAAAACATACTTGCAGTCTGTACTTGCACTTGCCAAGCAAAGTGTCAAAATAACCTTCAAACTAATCATAGCCAAGATGATCAAATACCCATTCAGAGTGACAGTGCCTCCAAAATGTCATCTAAACATTTAGAAAACATACTTGAGGCTGAAGTGGTGACTGTGCCGTCATGATTCAGCTTTGAGTCGCTGGGTGCTCTGATTGAGAGGGAAGATGTGTTTCTGAGGTTCCCACCAAGATTCAGAAAGTAAGAGCCCAGTGGAGAGGACCGGCTATGGAGAACGCGCTACCTGCTGGGGGCGTAGCGTTAGCCTCGGGCCCCCTCCACAGCTCTGACACTAGCCCCGCCTTCACTTCCAGGGCCGTATTGGCCTTTCTTCTGGCTGCAGAAGCCCAAGAGGAAGAGGTGATCAGAGCAGACTGGGGCATGATCCCAAGAAGGCGGTTGGGTTTACAGCACTGACGACATAACGAAGCACAAGAACCCAGGCCCCACCAGGGACAACCTAGGTCAACCCTACTGCCCCGCTGGAAGTGGAAAGAGTGTTTGTACACATCCAAGGAGTAACAGAAGAGACAACAAAGTCAGTGTTAATCACAGGGAAATACGGCACGTCACCCACCAAACACCTCGTGTTTAACCTCCCCTCATCCCCATTGGGCCCCAGACAGGTGTAATGAGATTCAGCTGCTACAGTGGAACAGTATCTCTTATGGGATTTAAAATTCAGATTTCAAATTTAGACGTAAAATGCTGTAAGAAGAAAGATAAATGAGGTTTTTGTCTTAAGGTTTCAACTCCAAAGAGGGAGTCAGCATACTGTGCTAGGTCCTGAGTGTGAGTGCACCCAGAGGAAGAACTGGCATGTGCAGGGCTGCCGTTCTGCCGACCTGTGTACTGGGGGCTAGGACTGGTGTCTGTTCTGACTGGCCAGTCCACGTCATACCCAGTGAAATATTTCAAATGCCACCCAGAAGTATATGTATTTTAAAACAGATTTAGCAGCAAGAATGGATCTGCTTCATCAAAGGAAAATGACTTTCCTCTGATGGAAAGTCACTCAGGTAAAGATGCCATGTGTGGGTCTCACATGACCTAGCGTGTTTGGTGCCGGGCTAGAAAAATGAAGGCAGGGATCAAAGCAAGTGCAGTAACTTTATCAAGGGTAACTGTTCACAGCTGTCAAGTAATCTCATAATGACATCTTAGTCTTAGATAGGCAAGACTCTGCATGAAATGTAATTAAGCCTCATGAATGTACCTGTTTTTGGGACTCTGAGATTTGACTGTTCAGACAACTGGTGAAGCAGAGGTAATAAGCATTTGGGCAAGAAACCAAAATTAGAAACACAGAAGTTAGTACTAGGCTAGCACTTCACGATAGAGGAGAAGAATTTTAAGAAACATTTGATTTATGGAAGAGAAGATGAGTAGCCCAGGAAGAGGTTAATAATGACAACAATTTGGGGACAGTTCTGATAGTCATGGTTATTTTGAAGGAGATCAGTCTACTCTACGTGATTATCCAGAAAAAGTACCTGTAATTAAACCTCGTGTTTAATGACCTGGTGTGGGACAATCAGTACAGACTTGCTCAGTATCTGATGGACCCTTGATTGAGATCTATGTGATCGATGAGATATAGATTTCTAATTTCAGGGCAAGAAACCCCATGCAGCATTTTAGCAAATTAGAAAAATTCTACAGTGAGATGATGACTGTTTCTGGAGGGATCCTCAAGAAGCTCCTGGTCAGTATTTTAGAAGAAACAGTCACTTTGGTTCAAGTACAGCATGTAACTCAGGACACGCCAGGGCCTTCTAATGAGCTGGCTTTATAAGGCCACAGAAGGAAATTCCTCAGACTGAAGAAGCAACATATTTCCATTGTGACTGTCACGCACTCAGTTCCTACTAGTCGGAGATTTTCTTCATGAGAAATATAAATCAACAATAATCTTCCCTGGCGCATAGAGGTACCCCTATCACCTGGTTAACAGTTTCACTTGCTGGATATGTGGTAGGCGGAGTTTACATGAGGCTCTGGGATGGCTGGGAGCCAGGGAGCAGCTGGTCAGCCTCTGGCAAGGCTCCACAGCTAGCAGCTATAAGCCAGGACTGCATCTCTTGAAGGATTGTGCTTGAATAGCCCTCTGGTTTTGTGATCCTGTATCTTTTCACTGAACTTATCCCTGGACTGAGGTACCTACATGAAGTAGCTACTGGGCTATAGGTTATGGCTGATTTATTTGACTTTACTTAAAGGAAGCTGGAAGCTTTGAATTCTGAGATACAAGTTCCTGGCGGAAAATGTTAAGACTTTTTACCCTGAAACTTAAGAGGCTTCATTCATAGAAGATGACTGTTTCCAAAAATCACCAAAGCTCCAGATTCAATTTACAGGGTTGAAGTTCAGACATGCAGGTTAATCTCCTTTCCTTAAAGTCCTTAGAGAAAAGGACTTTAAGCTAAGCCACCAGGGGCTTCCCTGGTGACTCAGCTGGTAAAGAATCTGCCTGCAATGCGGGAGACCTGGGTTCGATCCCTGGGTTGGGAAGATTCCCTGAAGAAGGGAATGGCTACCCTTTCCTGTATTCTGGCCTGGAGAATTTCATGGACTGTATAGTCCATGGGGTCGCAAAGAGTAGGACATGACTGAGTGACTTTCACTTTCTTTAAAGTCCTTATGTCATGACAGTGAGCTTGTTTCAGAGCCTAGTTGTCTCTTTGGAAACTGAGACTGACACAAAATATAATAGCACTCAAGTGATACTGCACTTGCTGACTGGAAGGTGCACTTTGAGAGTCTGTAGCAGTAACAAAAACTCTGGCATCCTCAAACGTGTTGGAAGTCTCCATGGACACACCCATGGATGGCAGGGCAACAATTCTGCTGTGCATTTTCTTCCTAGAATCTAAAGCTTTTGCTTGCTTTGAATGTAGACATCTTTGGTGCAGAAGACATGTTAAAAATTAGAGAAAGTGCTGCCTGCTTCATGTTTCCTTTCTTTTTTTTTTCTCTTAAAATTCTAGAAAATCTTGATGATGTCTTATCTTTGGTTTTGGGAGAAAATGCCTGAATTCTGCATCTATGGTTGTGTGCTGTGCACAGAACACAGCATCCATTCTGGAAACCTGAGCAAGAGATCTCTAGTGAAACCCCAAGCCATGTCTTCATTAGTTTAAGGAAGGGAGGGAAAAAAAAAAAAAAAAANGAAAAAGTACCTGTAATTAAACCTCGTGTTTAATGACCTGGTGTGGGACAATCAGTACAGACTTGCTCAGTATCTGATGGACCCTTGATTGAGATCTATGTGATCGATGGGATATAGATTTCTAATTTCAGGGCAAGAAACCCCATGCAGCATTTTAGCAAATTAGAAAAATTCTACAGTGAGATGATGACTGTTTCTGGAGGGATCCTCAAGAAGCTCCTGGTCAGTATTTTAGAAGAAACAGTCACTTTGGTTCAAGTACAGCATGTAACTCAGGACACGCCAGGGCCTTCTAATGAGCTGGCTTTATAAGGCCACAGAAGGAAATTCCTCAGACTGAAGAAGCAACATATTTCCATTGTGACTGTCACGCACTCAGTTCCTACTAGTCGGAGATTTTCTTCATGAGAAATATAAATCAACAATAATCTTCCCTGGCGCATAGAGGTACCCCTATCACCTGGTTAACAGTTTCACTTGCTGGATATGTGGTAGGCCGAGTTTACATGAGGCTCTGGGATGGCTGGGAGCCAGGGAGCAGCTGGTCAGCCTCTGGCAAGGCTCCACAGCTAGCAGCTATAAGCCAGGACTGCATCTCTTGAAGGATTGTGCTTGAATAGCCCTCTGGTTTTGTGATCCTGTATCTTTTCACTGAACTTATCCCTGGACTGAGGTACCTACATGAAGTAGCTACTGGGCTATAGGTTATGGCTGATTTATTTGACTTTACTTAAAGGAAGCTGGAAGCTTTGAATTCTGAGATACAAGTTCCTGGCGGAAAATGTTAAGACTTTTTACCCTGAAACTTAAGAGGCTTCATTCATAGAAGATGACTGTTTCCAAAAATCACCAAAGCTCCAGATTCAATTTACAGGGTTGAAGTTCAGACATGCAGGTTAATCTCCTTTCCTTAAAGTCCTTAGAGAAAAGGACTTTAAGCTAAGCCACCAGGGGCTTCCCTGGTGACTCAGCTGGTAAAGAATCTGCCTGCAATGCGGGAGACCTGGGTTCGATCCCTGGGTTGGGAAGATTCCCTGAAGAAGGGAATGGCTACCCTTTCCTGTATTCTGGCCTGGAGAATTTCATGGACTGTATAGTCCATGGGGTCGCAAAGAGTAGGACATGACTGAGTGACTTTCACTTTCTTTAAAGTCCTTATGTCATGACAGTGAGCTTGTTTCAGAGCCTAGTTGTCTCTTTGGAAACTGAGACTGACACAAAATATAATAGCACTCAAGTGATACTGCACTTGCTGACTGGAAGGTGCACTTTGAGAGTCTGTAGCAGTAACAAAAACTCTGGCATCCTCAAACGTGTTGGAAGTCTCCATGGACACACCCATGGATGGCAGGGCAACAATTCTGCTGTGCATTTTCTTCCTAGAATCTAAAGCTTTTGCTTGCTTTGAATGTAGACATCTTTGGTGCAGAAGACATGTTAAAAATTAGAGAAAGTGCTGCCTGCTTCATGTTTCCTTTCTTTTTTTTTTCTCTTAAAATTCTAGAAAATCTTGATGATGTCTTATCTTTGGTTTTGGGAGAAAATGCCTGAATTCTGCATCTATGGTTGTGTGCTGTGCACAGAACACAGCATCCATTCTGGAAACCTGAGCAAGAGATCTCTAGTGAAACCCCAAGCCATGTCTTCATTAGTTTAAGGAAGGGAGGGAAAAAAAAAAAAAAAAAGGTGAGGAAAAGAGAGAAGGAACAGAAGCTCGAGCACAGAGTGATGTTAGTGCCAGAGCCAGGAAAGAAGGACGGCCCACTGGGTGGCCAACGTGTAACTGCCACGTTACCTTCTTCTCCTTGGATGGGGCTGTGGCCCCCGGCCTAGTGTCTTTAACGTGGCTGTCAGCCCGGGACTGCTCAGCATGACTGTTTGAATTTACATCCATAAAGGAACACTTCTGGAATGCCTAAGGAATTAAAATACTGAGATTAACAGGGATGGAGTGCAGTGAGGCGGTCAGAGGGAACAGCTGGGATTCCAGAGGATTTCCCGGTTGAGACCTGCGTGTGGGACACGCTGGGGCCAGGGAGTCAGCACCCTGAAAACTGGCTCCCCAGTTGACCTCATTTTGGGGGCCAAGATGAAATGGACAGACCCTTTGAAATGAAAGCACTTTAATTCTGTCTGGGGGAACCTGATTTGTACTTAGTAGGGCTTCTTTGGAAGAGTTTTGACCCTTAAAAATGCTGACTGTGTAAATGAGTTAATAAGAAGCTATCTTTCCAGTTTCCATTATATTTTTGCCAGTTTTATTGAGATGACAGGGCACAAGATACTGTACATTTCTAAAACTTAAAGTGGAAGTCATCTGTAACAGTTCACTGTTTGTAGCAGCAACATACTCCCATGCTCTGGACTGTTCTGCTGTAGAATAAAGTGAATTTTGAGCAGCCTGGGAGCAACCAGAACCCCACAGACTTGTCTCTGAAAAGTAATGACTGTGGTTACAGGAGTGCAGGGCCAGTCTAGTGAATAGAGTGAGGGTAGCCAGCTTTCAGAGAGAAAGCATCAGCTGTGCATAGGGCAGAAAGGGAGCGAGATACATATGACAGTAGAGCAGGAGTGTAACCCCAGCAGCGGTGTTCCCTGAAGTTACTGGTTCAGTCAGGCTGCGTGACATCCAGTTAAAAAATACCGTTTCCTGGGCCACACCTAGAGAATTAAGCCAGACTCTGCACTGTAGGACTTTGTCTTTAAGTTTTCAAATTTTTGTTTCATGGAACTAGGGTTGATTTATAATGCTGTGCCCATCTCTGTTGTACAGCAAAGTGACTCGGTTATATACATAGCACACATTCTTTTCTAAAGAGTCCTTTCCATTATGGTTTATCACATGATATTGAATATAGCTCCCTGTGCTATATACTAGACCTTGTTGTTTATCCATGCTATATATCTTATGTAATAGTTGACATCTGCTAATCCCCAACTCCCAGCCCCTCCTCCCTCCATTCTCTCCCCCTTCAGCAGCCACAAGTCTGTTCTCTGTGAGTCTGTTTCTGTTCTGAAGATAGGTTCACTTGTGCCATAGTTTAGACTCCACATACAAGAGTTATCAGATAGTACTTCTTTCTCTTCCTGACTTGATTTAGTATGACAGCCTCTAGGTCCATCCATGTTGCTACAGCTGGCATTATTTCATTCTGTTTTATGGCTGCACGGTATTCTATTCTATGTATGTACCACAGCTGCTTTACCCATTTACCTGTTGATGGCATGAAGGATGTTTCCATGTTTTGGCTATTATAAATTGTGCTGCGATGAACACAGGGGTACACTTATCTTAAAAAATTTCTTTTATTGGAGTATAGTTGCTTTATAATGTGTTAGTTTCTGCTGTACAGCAAAGTGAACTAGCTATATATACATGCTGCTAGGCCGCTTCAGTCGTGTCCGACTCTGTGCAACCCCATAGACGGCAGCCCATGAGGCTCCCCCGTCCCTGGGATTCTCCAGGCACGAACACTGGAGTGGGTTGCCATTTCCTTCTCCAATGCATGAAAGTGAAACATGAAAGGGAAGTCGCTGAGTCTTATCCTACTCTTATCCATGGACTGCAGCCCACCAGGCTCCTCTGTCCATATGTATACATAGATCCCCTTTTTTGGATTTCCTTCCCATTTGGGTCAGCACAGAGCACTGAGTTCCCTGTGTTATACAGTAGGTTCTCATTAGTTACCTATTTTATACATAGCAGTGTACATATGTCAGTTCCAGTATTCCAGTTCATCCCAACTACCCTCCTTTACCTCCTGGTGTCCATATGCTTGTTTTCTACATCTGTGTCTATTTCTGCTTTGCAAATAGGTTCATCTGTACCATTTTTCTAGTATAGCATTAGTATATAATATTTGTTTTTCTCTGACTTCACTCTGAATGACAGTCTCTAGGTCCACCATGACTCTGTAAATGGCACAAATCTGTTCCTTTTTAAGGATGAGTAATTCCACTGTCATATCTTTTTGCCTTTTCATACTTTTGTGGGAGGAGGAGAAGGGGATGACAGAGGATGAGATGGTTGGATGGCATCACCAACTTGATGGACATGGGTTTGAGCAGGCTTCGGGAGATGGTGATGGACAGGGAAGCCTGGCCTGCTGCAGTCCATGGGGTCATGAAGAGTTCGATACGACTGAGACTGAACTGAACTGAATTCCACTGTGTTGGGTTAGCCAAAAAGTTTTTTTCAGGTTTTTTGGTTTAGGAGTTATGGAAAAATCCAAATGAACCTTTTGGCAAACCCAATATAGATGTACCACAGCTGCTTTGTCCATTCCTCTGCTGATGGACATTTAGGTTGCTTCCATGTCCTGGCTGCTGTAAACAGTGCTGCAATGAACATTCAGGTGCATGCACCTTTCACATTATAGTCCTCTCCAGATCCATGCCCAGGAGTGTGGCTGCTGGATCATATGGTGGTTCTGTTTTTAGTTTGATTGTTTAGAGAGACTCTATACTGTTCTCCGTAGTGGCTGTATCAATTTGCATTCCCACCACCACTGTAGGAGGGTCCCTTCAACCCACACCCTTTCCAGGATTTACTGTTTGTAGACATTTTGATGATGACCATTCTGACCAGTGTGAGGTGACACTTCATTGTAGTTTTGATTTGCATTTCTCTAATAATTAATGATGTCGAGCATCTTTTTATGCGTCTTTGGAGAAATGTCTGTTGAGGTCTTCTACCTGGTTTTCCCAGTAAACAGTTGTTTACTGTCTTGGTATTGAGCTTCATGAACTGTTTATTTTGGAGATTAATCCCTTGTCAGCAAATATTTCTCCCATTCTGAGGGCTGTCTTTTTGTCTTGTTGATAGTATCCTTGGCTGTGCAAAGCTTTTGAGTTCAATTAGTTCCCATTGTTGTTTTTGTTACTCTAGGACTTGGGTCAAAAAAGATCTTGCTGTGATTTATGTCAAAGAGTATTTTGCCTGTATTTTCCTCTGAAAGAGTTTTACAGTATCCAGGCTGGCATGTCGGTTTTTAACCTATTAGAGCTTGGCCCAGTGTATGCCTAGGAGCAGAACTGCTGACTTCCACTCAGCAATCCTAGGTTTAGTGTTTGAGGAACCGCCGTACTCTTTTCCAAGTGGCTGTACCAACATATAGTCCCACCAATAGTGTAGGAGAGTTTCCTTTTTTCTTCACCCTCTCCAGCATTTGTTATTTGTAGACTTTTGAATAATGGCCATTCTGAATATTATGAGAGGGTATCATTTCTCTAATAATTAGCGATGGTGATCATCTTTTCATGTGCCTCTTGACCATCTGTATGTCTTCTTTGAAGAAATGTCTGTAAAGTCTTCTGCCCGTTTTTTGATTGTTTTTTGTTGTTGAGCTGTAAGAACTGTTGTATATTTTGGAGATTAAACCCTTGCTTGTCACATTATTTGTAAATATTTTCTGCCATCCTATAGGTTATCTTTTCATTAAAAAAGAAAATGCTTTCCTTTGCTTTGCAAAAGCTTATAAGTGTGATTAGGTCCCATTTTGCTTGCTTTTGTTTTTACTTCTATTCTCTTAGGAGACTGACCTAAGAAAACATTGATTTATTTATGATTTATGTCGGAGAATGTTTTGCCTATGCTCTCTTCTAGGAGTTTCATGGTGTCATAGGACTTTAACTCCTCAAATTATTCTAATGTGCAGGCAGAATTAAAGACCAGTTATTTAAATGAATAATTTCAAATAATCATCTCATGTTTTCTTAATACTAAGTACTGTACTGTCATTTGGAAATAACTGTAGACACAAAGAATAACCTGTGCTCTCCCCACCTGAGCATTCCAGCACAGGTTTATTTATTTATTTTTTATTTTTATTTTTTTTTCCAGCACAGGTTTAAAATACACATCGAGCTGATGCCAGGCATGTTCCCCAGCTATTCTGGCTCCTGGTCCCCTCCTTAGACACCCTGTCCTCTCTGATCCTGGAGAGGCCCCAGGCCTCTGCTTACTAAGGCCATTCGCCATCTCCATTGGGCTGTTAGACCCTGGACTTCAGAGCCAGTGGTTTTTTCCTTCTGATGCCCAGTGACATGCAGTAGAAAAGTTGCCCCACAGTTACACTTGGGGCTGCAGCCGCTCCTTGCTTGTCCTGCCTCAGTGGGGCGGGGGCTGCCTCACTGTAGAGCCTGTGGAGGCAAAGGCTCCAGCAGGGCCACTGGGCGACTTTCTAATGCAGCAGGCTAACTGATAAAGTTGGTAACCTTAGGCTTAGAGCACTTTACTCACCACTGCTACCTGACCACCAGTAATCCAACAGGAAGCTAGATACTCTGCCTTTGTATAGCTTTCAGTCAAAGAAAGCATCCAAGCCATTTAGATAGCAATAGAGGGAAATAGCCTCAAGTGTTGGAACACAGAAATTACTTCTCTTGGGGGCAGTGCAGGACTATTCACAAGCCTAAAAGCCTATAATTCTTTGATTATTAGTGTTTGTTCACCTTTCACAAATTAGAAATTATCTAGTGCTTTGTCTTCATTTGAAACAAACTGGGTCATGATTTATTTATACCATGATTGATTATTTATACTGTATTTGTTATTTAATATTGGCATATAATTGATTTACAATATTCTGTTAGTTTCAGGTGTACAGCAAAGTGATTCAGTTATACATATATACATATCTGTTTTTTTAAAAGTCTTTTCCCATTTATGTTATCAAATATTGAGTAGAATTCCCTGTGCTATACAGTAGGTCCTTGCTTATTATCTATTTTATATATAGTAATGTGTACATATTAATCCCAGACTCCTAATTAATAACCCCACAACGTTTCCCCTTTGGTAACCTAAGTTTGTTTGCTTAGTCTGAGTCTGTTTCTGTTGTGTAAATAAGCCATTTTTTAGATTCAGTACATTTCAAAATCCTAAAAGATGATGCTGTGCAAGTGTTGCACTCAATATGTCAACAAATTTGGAAAACTCAATAGTGGCCACAGGACTGGAAAAGGTTGAATAAATTTTTTATTAAAGAAAGGCAATGCCAAAGAATGTTCAGACTATCACACAACTGCACTCATCTCACATGCTAGCAAAGTAATGTTCAAAATTCTCCAAGCCAGGCTTCAACAGTACGTGAACTGAGAACTTCAAATGTTCAAGATGGATTTAGAAAAGGCAGAGAAACCAGAGATCAAATTGCCAACATCCATTGTATCATCAGCAAGAGTTCCAGAAAAACATCTATTTCTGCTTTATTGACTATGCCAAGGCCTTTGACTATGTGGATCTACAACAAANCCTATGCTCTCTTCTAGGAGTTTCATGGTGTCATAGGACTTTAACTCCTCAAATTATTCTAATGTGCAGGCAGAATTAAAGACCAGTTATTTAAATGAATAATTTCAAATAATCATCTCATGTTTTCTTAATACTAAGTACTGTACTGTCATTTGGAAATAACTGTAGACACAAAGAATAACCTGTGCTCTCCCCACCTGAGCATTCCAGCACAGGTTTATTTATTTATTTTTTATTTTTATTTTTTTTTCCAGCACAGGTTTAAAATACACATCGAGCTGATGCCAGGCACCTTCCCCAGCTATTCTGGCTCCTGGTCCCCTCCTTAGACACCCTGTCCTCTCTGATCCTGGAGAGGCCCCAGGCCTCTGCTTACTAAGGCCATTCGCCATCTCCATTGGGCTGTTAGACCCTGGACTTCAGAGCCAGTGGTTTTTTCCTTCTGATGCCCAGTGACATGCAGTAGGAAAGTTGCCCCACAGTTACACTTGGGGCTGCAGCCGCTCCTTGCTTGTCCTGCCTCAGTGGGGCGGGGGCTGCCTCACTGTAGAGCCTGTGGAGGCAAAGGCTCCAGCAGGGCCACTGGGCGACTTTCTAATGCAGCAGGCTAACTGATAAAGTTGGTAACCTTAGGCTTAGAGCACTTTACTCACCACTGCTACCTGACCACCAGTAATCCAACAGGAAGCTAGATACTCTGCCTTTGTATAGCTTTCAGTCAAAGAAAGCATCCAAGCCATTTAGATAGCAATAGAGGGAAATAGCCTCAAGTGTTGGAACACAGAAATTACTTCTCTTGGGGGCAGTGCAGGACTATTCACAAGCCTAAAAGCCTATAATTCTTTGATTATTAGTGTTTGTTCACCTTTCACAAATTAGAAATTATCTAGTGCTTTGTCTTCACTTGAAACAAACTGGGTCATGATTTATTTATACCATGACTGATTATTTATACTGTATTTGTTATTTAATATTGGCATATAATTGATTTACAATATTCTGTTAGTTTCAGGTGTACAGCAAAGTGATTCAGTTATACATATATACATATCTGTTTTTTTTAAGTCTTTTCCCATTTATGTTATCGAATATTGAGTAGAATTCCCTGTGCTATACAGTAGGTCCTTGCTTATTATCTATTTTATATATAGTAATGTGTACATATTAATCCCAGACTCCTAATTAATAACCCCACAACCTTTCCCCTTTGGTAACCTAAGTTTGTTTGCTTAGTCTGAGTCTGTTTCTGTTGTGTAAATAAGCCATTTTTTAGATTCAGTACATTTCAAAATCCTAAAAGATGATGCTGTGCAAGTGTTGCACTCAATATGTCAGCAAATTTGGAAAACTCAATAGTGGCCACAGGACTGGAAAAGGTT
The DNA here is from genome assembly GCA_006410735.1 of Raphicerus campestris. Taxonomy (NCBI): domain Eukaryota; kingdom Metazoa; phylum Chordata; class Mammalia; order Artiodactyla; family Bovidae; genus Raphicerus; species Raphicerus campestris. The sequence goes on from SJYW01005532.1 coordinate 38,921, forward strand.
GAATAAATTTTTTATTAAAGAAAGGCAATGCCAAAGAATGTTCAGACTATCACACAACTGCACTCATCTCACATGCTAGCAAAGTAATGTTCAAAATTCTCCAAGCCAGGCTTCAACAGTACGTGAACTGAGAACTTCAGATGTTCAAGATGGATTTAGAAAAGGCAGAGAAACCAGAGATCAAATTGCCAACATCCATTGTATCATCAGCAAGAGTTCCAGAAAAACATCTATTTCTGCTTTATTGACTATGCCAAGGCCTTTGACTATGTGGATCTACAACAAA
>SJYW01005536.1:2546-18396 GCA_006410735.1 Raphicerus campestris
TCTGCTATAGTACATGAGAATATTCATTTCCTGTGACTATTAGTAATTCCAATTTCTCTAAGAAGAAAAGATGGTGAGGCAGAGCTCAGCAAGGCTCAGAGGAGTCCAGGTTGTATGGCTGGTGGTCACAAGCAACTCTTCACACCCTAGTCCTTCACATTTCACCATGGACTAAGGACAGCTCAAACAACTACAACAAATATGTGAGTCTAGCTTTGTCTTAACCTCTGATAGAAATGTCTATAAAGTTTCCCTTCCAAATTACACACAGATAGTCAAAGCCTTTATTATCAAGCAGAAAAGGGAGCTTCCTTGGCAGGCCTGTGGTGAGGACTCTGTGGTTTCACTGCTGGGGCCTGGGTTCAATCCCTGGTTGGGGAGCCAAGACTCCACAAGCCTCACCATGCAACCAAAAATTTAAAAAAAAAATTTTGTTAAGCAGCAGAAAACGTATGGACCTGAAGTCATAAAACAGAGTTGACTTTCTTAGCGTGAAGGATGTGGGCCAGTTAATGCGACCCCCATGAGGCCTCAGTTTCCTCATTTGTAAAAGAGAAGTTAATAGACATAAGGCATCCAGCACAGAGCCTCATGAACTAATGAATATTAATTTTTGTCCTCCCCAGTCCTCCCCCAAAGATGCGCACATAATTTAAATTAGATAAGTTTTATTACACTCCATTCAGCTTTGGTGCTTCAATGGGTAAACTATCTGCCTGCCATGCATGAGACTCGGGTTCAATCCGTGGGTCAGAAAGATCCCTGGAGAAGAAAATGGCAACCCACTCCAGTATTCTTGCATGAAGAATTCCATGGACGGAGGAGCCTGAAGGGCCCCAGTCCATGGGGTCACAAAAGTCGGACATGACTTAGTGACTGAACAACAAAAATCATTCAGTTTTGGAAACCTTTCTTCGAATCAAATGTACTTGGAAGGCTATTTTCTAAGGCAGAGCCATGCTTCTCTGTTCCAATCAGATGGAGTGATGTAGAGCAAGGGAGCACAAAGATGTTGGGCAGGAAGCAGGTCTGGGGATGGACGAAGAAGGGAAGAGAAGGGAACGATGGGATAAACTGAGATAAAGTCAGAGATGGAGGGACTGAATTCTCAAGGAGGGCCCTGAAAGCTGTAAGGAGATGCACACGTGGCCAGAGAGGGGACAGCTGACAACAAAGTACAAGTAAATCACAAACTTCTAAGTCACTAAAATGAAAGCTGGGACCCTGCTCATCTTCCCTACAAATAACAGCTTTACCTCCTGATGTGTTCAAAAAATACTGTGACTACCCTTGGCTCGATTCCCGACCTTGCTGTGGCTCTTTCAAGTTAGGTTTTCAGTTATTCCATCAGCACCCCAGCATTCAGAGGCTCTGACATAGAGCAGTCTGGCTATTAATGTTTGCCCAATTAATGTAGAAATAAAGGATACATGTATGTATAAATATATGCTGACTTTTCTTCCTAAGGTTAACTTATTTAAACTACCAAAGTGATCATGAACGAAAGGGTCTAAGTATCAACATTAGAATTTCATTGCATTGCTAGAGGTACCTCATTAAGGGTGTAGAGATCTTGGAATTTCAGATTCTACTGTACAAAGTATAATATTTTAAAAAGCAGTTCTTTTCTATAATTTACAAAACATGTGTCATCCAATAGTCTGACTCAATGTAGAGGAGACTAGTGTGACTATACAAGCTGAAAACTACCAAAATCCACTCCCAGAACTGGTTAGACAGTATCAGGGATAAAACTAGAAATAGTGCTTGCCTCTAGTTTGCCTTCAGAAGCTCTTTGTAGTAGCAAAAAAAAAAAAAAAGTTGACTTCCAATATATTTTTGGTGCAAATTATTACCTTTTCAAAAAGAATGAAAGGAGATGTATATAAATGAGCCAGAAATGCCACCTGTTCCTTCAAATTCAAGGCTCCTCCCCATCCCCCATACAAGTTTTTATTTACCGATGTATTTGGCTCATCCTGTTGAGTGCCTAGCTGAGAGGCACACAGCAAAAGTGATAACAACCAGAGGCATCTATCTAGATCATCAGATTTCCTTCCTCTGGTCAGTATGTGCCACAAATCTCATGCTGCAAAAGCGACATCTCATCTTTCAGTGTCAGATTTCTTCCAATTCCGTTGCAAATTCCTATTCTATTTCAGTTCCCCCAACAAAAGAGAAGCAGAAGTGGTGAGTCCCCACCACATAAGAGCTTCTCCTGAGCTGTCGCTGATGGGAGAAGGTGGACCCGCAGCAAAAAACGGATGGTCGGTGCAGCTACATTATGTCCTATTCTAGTACTGACTTCTGTTCGCACGCCAGCACCGGACCAGTATGTGACAGACCAACTACAGTCAAACCGAATCCCCAGTACAACTCCTAGATGGACTGGATGAGAGCAAAGAGGAAAGGCACATGTCCTATTTGGGGTTTTCCAGCTACTTGGCTCCACCGAGGAACTGTGGCCTCAGAGCTCACAGTATATAGAATCAACACAGCATCGAGTAAAAGGCGGCCATGGGACTTCCCTGGCAGCCCTCTGGTTAAGACTCTGTGCTTCCATTGCAGGGGGCACAGGTCCAATCACGTCTGGGTACTAAGATCCCACATGCAGCAAGCGGGGCGGGGTGCTAAAATACACTCTGTAAATCATAAAACCAGTATATATCCTACATTTTGGCCCATCTATGCTTTCCTAATTATAGCATCCTCAAACTCCTGTATCCCTGGTCCTAGCAAATTCCCTTGCTATGTCCGATCTGTGCCAGCAATGTAGAGTTCTAAAAATACCCAAGGAGACACCCATGTGGGAACCCCCGACCCCCACCCGAGAAGTGAGCACAGCACCAGACCTTCCACTGACACACTACCCAAATCATCCACTTTTGCTCCCTGAACAGCTTAGAACCTTTACAGGAACCTTTGTCCTTGGTTATGTCTCAGACATTATCACGGCAGCGTGTCCAACCTTCTGCGAAGCGCTGACCACTGAAAGCTCTCAGTCTGCCTCTATCACAGCTTTCCTAAAGGAAGGGGAGGTTGGTTCACAAGTGTTAAGTCAAGTCCTCAGGGAAGAAAGAAACTCGCGAAAGGACAAATAACCACATAGTTTCTGTGGACACACCAATGGGTCTTCTGCAGCTTCAGCTAAACCAACACAATCAGCTTAATCCCTGGGGAAATATAGTCAGCCCCAGTTCACAGTATTTCAAAACTATCACAGAAAATAAAGGACAAATGCCCTTCCACTGCCCACGTGTGTATAATGAAGAGGCTTTTCCCCTAACAAAGAAGGATTCAGAAGAGCACTCTTTTTCACAATAGGAGTAAACCAAACCTCTTGTCAGTTGCTTTTTCTTCCCACTATCCATCCCTCGGCATTGAGAGCAGAAAAAAAGGGCCACTGACCCCTTTTAGGTCCCCTTTTCCTATGGAAAAGACAGCTGTCGGTTTTAAGAACACTCAGAATAGAGTTTTGAAAATAAATTATCAGGGCGTGAGGGACACCCAAATGTAGAAATCACAAAAATAACTCAATCAAGTCCCAAAGTGCCAAAGCCACTAAGAAAATATCACAGACAAGGAAGAAAAGAGGCCAGTAAAAGGAAACGAGTTGTGACTTCTGACCCAACCGCGGGCTGTGGGTGGCTCTCCAATGGGCAGCGATGCCTTGGAAAGGTCAAGTGTAGTGGTTCAAGGGTCTAAAAGTACTTAATGAACCAAGGAGCACAAGTTATTTTGGGAGGAAAGAAAAATATGTTTTCTGAGTATTTTTCCTTTCCTCTAGCTTAGCACCACACCCACCTAACCTTCTTCCCAGTCGCGTCACCTGTCTCAAAGTCTGTTTCTTTGGTCTTTTTGATTATTTCTTTTCCTTTAGAGAAAATTATATCCACTTAGCTCAAAACAAAGAACCCGTCTGAGAACACTATGTGTGTGAGCTTTGTTTTTTCACCGTTGCATCAGTGCTTGAAGCCAACCATCTGCAGGTGGACTAATTTATTATTACAAAAGTTGCTCAGACAGGTATTTAATCAGTGAAAGAGTGGATTCAGAAATACATTTTAAAATGAAAACCCTAACACTTGGCTTCCTTGAGAAAGCTTAACCCAGGAAGCGGGACTCTTGGCTTCCCTGCAGCCCCAGCTCCACCGTGGAAAGCAACGGCGTACACAGTCAGTCCTTCTCAGATTCGCTCTGCTCGACTTCTCCCCTGCTCTGCCAGCTTTTAAATGCATGAAGGTTTCTGTTTTCAGAAATAAATCCTGCCTATTTCCCCTCTCCTTCCTTCTCCGCACCGATAAATTCCTTGAGGGTGATTTTTGGATTGCGTCTCTTGAGCTACAGGTTATATGAACTTCGGGGTCACCTGGAAATGTTTTTAACTTCTCCCAGTAGGGAGGGAACAGAGGAAAATGAGTCGACTTCCTAGAACTCTACCTTCTGAATCTGGCATATACAAGTCAAACAAACCTGAGTTTTTCTAACGATAAAACGATCTCACCCTTACGTGGCCCCAAATTCTTAATCATGCATCTCTTGTGATTATCAAGAACAAATTTTTTTTTGCCATGTGGCAGATCTGTTCCTCTTTTTCGTCATATTTTTCTCAATTAAAGATTCTAATGGCCATTGAAGCAAGACAAATTACCCTCATCATTTATGTCTACAAACCTCTGTGACTCTGAGCTTCAGAATTATAATGGGAAACAGAAATCATGACTTTGATTTTAAAAGCAGAAAGGTGGCACTTTGTTGCACTTGATAAACACGCAGAGAATCACGAAGAGGGAAGGGATTTGAAGGAGAAGCCCTCCAGTCAAAATCCTCAGCCTTCAGCGACCTGTCCTATTTAACAGTTCTTAGAGTCCAGAAGTTCTTCTTTAAATCTAACCTAAATCTATTATGCTTCAGTGAAAACCTATGCTGTCTCTATGCCAGAAACAAAACAGCTGGTCACCATACACAGCTTAATAACTCCTCATAATTTCGAAGTCTGTTATTAAGTCATTTTTTAGTCTCCTCTTCTTGAAGCTAAATAATCCCAAGTCTTTCAACTTATCCTTATAGGTTCAATTTTACAATCCTTTAATCATCATCAATGCTTTTTGCTAAACATTCTTACGTTTTCCATGTTGCTCTTATGTCTTGAAACCCAGCTCACCTTTGGAATTGCTTCTCGCTGTCTCCAAAAGCCCAGGACTTTTGTGCATTACACACACCCCACAGGATGTACTCGAATAGGAAACCTACTGCTTTGTTTGGGTTTTTTGGGGTGCAAACCTGTTCCTACAGTTCCTTCTTAAAGAAAACGTGTTCTTTGGGAACCAGTGTTTATTCCCACTCTTTCTTCCTCACCAGAGCTCTTCACAGCCTTTCTCAACCTACTTTCCCCAAACAATCCTGTTACACAATGAGTATCTACCTAATCAGATACGCTTATTTAAACCAAGTTGTTAACCGAAAAATGTCTTAAAATATGCTATGCTTTACTGATAACATCTATGAAGGTCCTCTCCTCAAAGTCTTAACTCAGAAAAGCATCTCCGGCAGCCTTTGCCTTGAAGCCTCTTCTCCACTCTTCCTAGAGCTGGCTGTTTCACCCTCACGTATCTGCTCTGAAGCTGTGTCCCTTCCAGAACACTCGAGACCAGGCTCCCGATCCTTCTTTACTACTAGATCAGTTCCCTTTACAGAACTGTCACAACTTGCAATTAGATGCAATTACAGATAAAAGTTCATTTGCCCATTTCTTGTCTGTCTGGCACACAGAATGGAGGCTCCTCAAAGGTGGGGTCACGTCTGCTCTGCTTTGTATGCCTGGAACCTGGCTAATGGTACACATTTGATTTTTGAAGGAATCAATGTCTCCACTGCTGGAAATATTTACATTTTAAAATATATCTGGGGGGAGGGGGATTGCACGATGGTAGTAAAAGGTACAGACTTCCAGGGGACTTCCCTGGCGGTCCAACGGTTAAGGCTCTACGCTTCCAATGCAGGGGATGTGGGTTCGATCCCTGGTCGGGGAACTAAGATCATGTAGGGTACAGCCAAAAATTAAAAAGTAAATTAAATAAGACAGGCTATTCCCAAGCTCTCTTTAAAAAGCTGGGGGAAAAAATGTTTTACAAAGGTAGAGACATCTAGTTATAAGATAACTACATACTAAGGAGTAGCATACAACATGAGTGATATAATTAAAATCGTTATATGTGATCTATGAAAGTGGTTGAGAAAGTAAATCCTAAGAGATCTCATCACAAGGAAAAAACATTTTCCTCTTTCTTGAATTTTTAATTGGAAAAGACCCTGATGCTGGGAAAGACTGAAGGCAGAAGGAGAAGGGGACGATAGAGGATGAGATGGTTGGATGGCATCTCTGACTCAATGGACACGAGTTTGAGCAAGCTCTGGGAGATGGTGAAGGACAGGGAAGCCTGGCATGCTGCAGTTCATGGGGTTGCAAAGAGTTGGACAGGACTGAGAAACTAAACAATAACAATAAGAAATAATGGATGTTGACTAAACTTATTGCAGTAATCATTTCATGACATAGGTAAGTCAAACCATTATGCTGTAGACGTTATAGGCATTCAGTGCTAGGTGTCCATTATATCTCAAAAAAACCGGCAGGAACAAACATCTCTAATTGTGATTTTAAAGGCTCTGTCAGCTGTTACAAGTGGGGGTGGTATTTCAGGAGTGGTACATGTAGTGGTGAGACAGGGTGGTGGGAGGAAGGGGCCCTTCTCATGTCCATCTAGTTAATCATCCAGGCAAAGCCAGGACCAAAGCCCCCCAATAGAGAGAAAGCTGCTGCCTCTTCTAAGACATTCAAAATCTGGAAACTGTGGTCAGTCCCACCATTTTCCTTTGCTCCTTCAAGTAATTAATCTCATTTCCAGTAATTCTCTCTCCTTTCAGCATCAACACACTCACACCTCTTGTAGCATTCCATCATCTTTCTGGTGCTATGTCTTCATGGCTGATCCCTTCACAGAAGCACTAGCATTTAACTTCTATGAAATTTAATGCATGATGAATATTATTTATTAATATTCAGGCTATCATTGGCAGTGGAACCCTTTAGAGATGGGATTATGGATATTTTTAACATTTTCTTCTTTTGATTAATTTTTATTCTCTAACTTTTCCTCCAAGGCCTTGTCTGTATTTTCTAGTTTAGTGATTTTTTTTTAAGGTTGTGTGTTTGTGTGTTAGTCACTAAGTCGTGTCTGACTCTTTGCAACCCCATAGCCTGTAATCCACCAGGCTCCTCTGCCTATGGAATTCTCCAGGCAAGAATACTAGAGTAGGTAGCTATTCCCTTCTCCAGGGGATCTTCCTGACCCAGGGATAGAACACAGGTCTCTTGCATTGCAGGCAAATTCTTTACCATCTGATCCACCAGGGAAGCCTTTTTTTTTTTTTCCCCCCCAAGGTCTAATGAGCTTTATTTTGGTGGTATTCACAGTGAGATTCTACTGAGGGTTAACCTACAAAATTTGTGTTCATCTCATAGAATTTGATGTTTTAAGCTCTAGTGAACTTTTAACCAATTCAAGATTCGTTTCACAAACATATATATTGACTATACACACATCACAGATTTCATATATATGTCTTCTGTGTATGGGGCTATACCTTGGCACTTTTTTATTATATAGCAAGGCTGCCACATCACCAGGCTTGCCTCTCAGGTAACACTGCTTCAGAGCATCAATCAAGAATATCCTGGGCACGATACCAGGAGCTCCACAACTTTAATGACAAAGCACCAGGGAGTCTGAGCAGTGAATAACCAAACAGGAAGAGACCTGGGCTCCTTGCCCACCTCCATAAATCATCTGCTGACTTGTAGACCGACATGCAGCAAATGAGTTTTCAAGTGCCCATGCCTCAGTTTACCCACCTGTAAAAGGCATAATGTATTCCTCAAAGGGATATAAAGAGAACCAGTGAGGTAATGTCTAAGCCTCTGGAACTCCTTGGCAGAAAGGCGCTATATAATTACTATTTGGTATTTAAGTTGCCCTTCATGTGTGCCAAGTAGTTTATGATCATTCCTTGCAAGTTACTCCCAGCTACTCTGAAGTTGTCTTCATGTCTGCTTCCCCTGAAAGGATGAAGAAACTGAACTGGAGAGAAGTGTAGGGATTTGCCTAGGGTCACTAAGATGGCATTGAGATCTCAGAAGAGGACTTTTCAAGTCCTCCCACCCCCTCAACCATAAATGAATCCACATCTTCCACACAAACTATACCTACAGATGAATTCCCCATTACGCTGCTCTGAAACAGCCCTCATGGAGCAAAAAACACTGCAACTTGTTTTTGCAGAATAGAGTGAATGGTGAGGAGATGAAACAGAAACCAAAGCTCTAGAATTAGTAACCTAGACTTCACAATCACTTTTTTTTTAACACATCTATATTTCTCCTTACTTCCGGTATAACAGTGTTTCAGGACCTTCATAATCTCGCTAAAGGGCTCATATTTTTCTACGAATAATTTTCAGGGCCAACCCTAAGAAGGCATAGATTCCAGGTTAAACCACCCTGAGCTTTGCCTAGTAAAATACACGCTAGCATTGTCACACAAGTTGTAGCTCATGAGAATTAACGTCAGGAAGGTAAGGGATGAGAAGATGCATATTACACAGGGTACATATGGAGTGCGAGGGTTCATGGAAAGGCAGCAAGTGCCAGCTTGCTTGAGTGTCAGCAGACCTCATCCCCACCAGCCACTCTGATGAGAGTTGCACTGAGCCAACTTTGGAGGCCCTCCATCCACTTTGCCTACAGAGAGTTCTTCCCAAGAGCTTGAACCCAGCTCTCTTAAACCATGCCCCTCTAGTCCTCACATCTGTTTTCTCCCCTGCTTCACTTAATGACTTGATGTATCATCTTTTGGTAAATGAAGCATCTTCTGGTTCTGAATCCTATACTCTCACTAAAATGACAGAAAACGTGTGGATACAGCATCTAAGAAGTGCTGCTCTGGCTGTTCAATGAGCAGCAGCCAGATGACCACAGAGAGTCAAGTGCGATGATGGAGCTTGTTATCATAAATTTGGATAGAAAGCTACAAAGCACCATAAGGGCCTGACCATGAGGAAACAGGGAAGCTGAAAGTTGAGTTTCCTCTCCCTAAATACTCCTTTCCTTTGTCTTCTCCCCTTCTGTCTGCAGGAACATTTCTTCCCACCACCCCGCCCTTCACTGGCCCTGGACTTTTCAGAGCATCCCTCTTTCCCTCATCCATCATCCATGGAAGTCCTGGGTCCCATTCCCAGGACTCCACTAGTTTGCTACTCCACTAGTTTGATCACGACCGCCTGAAAGTCTCAGCCCAAAGAATGGCCGGGAGTGTGGCTCCCCAGCCCCCCGAGCAGCTGGACTCTCCACAGGGTGCCTCTCACACCACACCGGCAGCCAGTGGCCACAACTGCTGACATTTTCAGGAACAAAAACCGGGTCTACCCTGAACAGGTTCTCACTGAAAGAACTACAAAAGAACATACACCAAGAAAACTAAATCCAGAAGGAAGGACCCACGTGTAGGAAGGAATGGTGAGCAAATAAACTGATAAACATACAGGCAAATATGAAATAAACAGTTTAAATACTGATGATGACTAATTCAGGAAGCATAAAACAAAGATAAAAATATCAGACAACAACATGAGAAGAGACAGAATCAAACTTACGGTTACCAAAAGGGAAGGGGACGAGTCTGGGATTAACTTGTACACACTACAACACATACAAAATAGATTAAACAACAAGGACCTACTGTATAGCAGAGGGAACTATACTCAATATCTTGCAGTAATGGATAATGGAAAAGAATCTGAAAAAGAATATATATATATCATGCAACAGATATATTAGATATATAATATAGTTTTATATAGACATATATTATATATTATGATATATTTCTATACAGATATGTAATAGATATAGATCTATAGATATATAATAGGTATAGTGAAAGTGAAAAGAAAGTGAAGTCGCTCAGCTGTGTCCGACTCTTTGCGACCCCATGGACTGTAGCCTATCAGGCTCCTCTGTCCATGGGATTTTCCAGGCAAGAGTGCTGGAGTGGATTGCCATTTCAGATATATATATAATATAGATCTATGTATAACAGATAGATAGATATATCGATATTTATTCTTTTTCAGATTCTTGTCCATTATAGGTTACTGAAAGACACTGAGTATAGTTCCCTGTACTATACAGTCAGTCCTTGCTGTTTAATCTATTTTATATATAGTAGTGTGCACAAGCTAATCCCAAACTTCTAATTTATCCCTTCCCCTTCCCCTTTGGTAACTCTAAGTTTGATTCTATCTCTCCCCCAGCAGCTCAGATGATAAAGAATCTGCTTGCAAAGCAGGAGATCTGGGTTCAGTCCCTGGGTCAGGAAGATCCCCTGGAGAAGGGAATGGCAACTCACTTCAGTATTCTTGCCTGGAGAATTCCATGGACAGAGGAACCTGGCAGGCTACAGTCCTAATACTTCACTTTACTGATTCACTTTGCTGTATAGCAGAAACTGATAAAGCAACAATACTCCAATAAAAATTATCTTTAAAAAAAAAAAAAGAACAGTAAGGTTCTTCTATTATCTGACATGGACAGAGATGATAATGAATTTCACTGAGACAAACAGATACATTAAAATAGTAATAATGATAATTAAAAGAAAACCAGAAATTGAATGATAATTTGCTAACCAGGAGAGGAAACAGTCAGCATGTATCTAGAACAAAACTGAATGAGAACTACTCTATAAAAGGGAAATATTGGCAAAGGGGGTAAATATGGAAATATAAAAACTAAAACTTCACACCATGAGACTGTAGAATCCTACATCAGACCTGACATCAGGAATCCACACTGCTAGGGCTGACCTGCAGCAAAATTGCAACACTTAAACTTGGCGATGACTGCCTTTAAGGCCAACAAAGGCCCGGGCTGCCCACCTGACTCTGTTTACATTTAGTACAAGGACTTGGTTGACCATTCTCCCTTCATCTTCCCAAGCCTCCTCCCAATATAGGATTCGAGATGACTTATCTTTTATCTTAATATAAGTTTAAATCTGAGTTACCTTTCCTAGAGGACTCTGGACATAAGCTATAATCCTGAATTTTAATGAAGTATTTTCGTCTGCAAGCAAAGTCCCATCACCAGAGCACAGCAGCAGAGAAATTTCAAGAGGAACAGGGAGCTCTTCCTTTGTTATTAATACTTAAGCACCACATCCCAAATACAGTCTTCTGGATATGACCTTGAATTAATACTGTCGATTTATGTACTTTTTATGCACTGGCTTAATTTCCAAGAGTTTCTTGAAAAAGTAAGCAATTATTTTCCACGTTTGCCTAAATAAAAACTTCAGAGATTTTATATGAAGACCAAAGAGAGGTCTATGACAAGACTATGATGTTAGCTGACATTATAAAAGTATCCTATAACATGCTAGGTAGGGGCAAGTATGAATATGAAGAGCAACATAATGAATCTTTTTTCTCTGTTATTCTCAAGTATTCCCTATTTTGCTCTGGTCCAGCCCTTCCTGAAGCAAATGCTATAGTACAAACAAAATAGAAGTAGTTTAGTGATCTACTGGAAATTCTTTCTCTCAGGAAGGAAAATTTATTTTTTATAAAATAAAGCCAAAAAATATTTTTTTTTCTCTCTCTCAAATATTTAGCACTGTTTTAAGAATGAATGACTTCTGACTTCCAGTGAGCTATAAGCCAGTGACACACTTGGGTCCAGTCGGTGTGTTTTGAGAGCACATAGAGCTTGAAAACCTGCCACGCGGCTTGCTATATTTAGTGAGAAGTAAATATATCAATGGGAACTGTGTCTGTGGACAAGGAGCTCTACCTGGGAAAGCCACGCTGCTTGTGAACACACGTCCCGTACAGTGAGAAAGCACATTCAGAACTAAGAAGCCAGGGGAGAGTGCAAAGGAGGGACATGAGCATGTTTTAACGGCTGCGATAATTTGCCATGAAAGGATGTGAAGGCCTGGCTCCTTGCTACAGCATGCCATGTGCTGCTGAATTCAATTACTGCCATGCAGTCTGCGAGCGAAGGAATGTGTAAACAGGCCATATAGCCTTGCATCAGTTCCACAGAATATTGCACAACACAAAATGCCTCTCGATGTGTCATTTCCTTCTTGGCCATCTTCCCAGCTCCTGACAGTCAGTCAACAGAAGAAAAAAAAAAAAAAAAGTACTGCAAGAGATTTAAAACTGCTCCTCTCAAGAGTACATTCCACCAACCACCAGACTCAACTTCCACCAGCGCTTCTGACTCCCTCACCATCCTCCTTAAGGAAAAGGGGAAAGGGAACAGTTTTTTTAAACTGTGATTATTCTCTTAAGTCAAAGGTGGTCAATGATGGTTTGCATTTTAGTGACCAAGGGATACTTATTTGACCATCAAACTGCTGCTTGCTCCCTTGTAAATATCAAAATGTGGCATGGACCCCTCACTGCCACTCCTTGGGTACTTCAGAGACAGGGAAGAACCACAGGAAGTCTCAAGTTAAGAAGTGGAGGGCGTTTTTGCAGTGGAGGGCATTATGTAACGTGAAGTCAGTCAGACACAGAAAGACAGATACTATGTGATATCACTTATATGTGGAATCTAAAAACTACAACAGACTAGTGAATAAAACAAAAAAGAAGCAGACTCACAGATATACAAAACAAACTAGTGGTTGCTAGAGGGAAGAAAGAAGCGGGGAGGGGCCATGCAGGAGTAAGGGGGGAATAAAAGGGGTCATTATGGGACAATAGAAAACCATGTGTAGGGACTTTCCCTGGTGGTCCAGTGGTTAAGACTTCACCTTCCAATGCAGGGGGTGTGTGTTCAATCCCTGGTTGGGGATCTAAGATCCCATATGCCTGGTGGCCAAAATATCAAAGCATAAAACAGAAGTAGTAGTGTAACAAATGCAACAAAGACTTTAAAAAGTCGTCCACATTAAAAAAAAATCTTTAAAAAATATCATGTGTGTGAAACATGTGAAAATCATAAAGCCCTATAGAATTTAAAGAATCTTTCATTCAATTAAAAAAATTGTTTTCCCATTAAAAAAAACGTTAAGGGTGTTTTGGTTTTTTTTTAACTAACACTTCCAACCAGAGACTAAAATTCAGGCCTGGGGCATTAGGGATGTGGTACAAGGCTTATCAAGCATTTCTCAAACTGTCTTCACAAACAGCAAGAATATAAACATACAAACTATGTCCAGACAAATCGAACAGCTTTAAAACAATTTTGCTGTCCCTTCATCCAACACACTTTACATGTTTCCCGTCCTTTTTCACATCTGACCAAGCTCTATATCAGCATCCGCCACTGATAAACAAGCAAAGATCACGGGCCAGGCACCATTAAAAGTCTGTTCCTACACCCAACCAGGGTGAAGAGCAGTGGAGGATAAAAGCCAGCTGCCACTGACACCATCTGCAATGAGAAATAGCAAATGCCAAGACCATGATTCTTGCCACCCTTTCTGGGGCTGGAGAACTGGAGAAGGCAACTGGCCTGGTGGTCCAGTGGTTAAGACTTCACCTTCCAATGCAGGGGGTGTGTGTTCAATCCCTGGTTGGGGATCTAAGATCCCATATGCCTGGTGGCCAAAATATCAAAGCATAAAACAGAAGTAGTAGTGTAACAAATGCAACAAAGACTTTAAAAAGTCGTCCACATTAAAAAAAAATCTTTAAAAAATATCATGTGTGTGAAACATGTGAAAATCATAAAGCCCTATAGAATTTAAAGAATCTTTCATTCAATTAAAAAAATTGTTTTCCCATTAAAAAAAACGTTAAGGGTGTTTTGGTTTTTTTTTAACTAACACTTCCAACCAGAGACTAAAATTCAGGCCTGGGGCATTAGGGATGTGGTACAAGGCTTATCAAGCATTTCTCAAACTGTCTTCACAAACAGCAAGAATATAAACATACAAACTATGTCCAGACAAATCGAACAGCTTTAAAACAATTTTGCTGTCCCTTCATCCAACACACTTTACATGTTTCCCGTCCTTTTTCACATCTGACCAAGCTCTATATCAGCATCTGCCACTGATAAATAAGCAAAGATCACGGGCCAGGCACCATTAAAAGTCTGTTCCTACACCCAACCAGGGTGAAGAGCAGTGGAGGATAAAAGCCAGCTGCCACTGACACCATCTGCAATGAGGAATAGCAAATGCCAAGACCATGATTCTTGCCACCCTTTCTGGGGCTGGAGAACTGGAGAGGGCAACTGGCCTGGTGGTCCAGTGGTTAAGACTTCAACTTCCAATGCAGAGGGTATGCTTTTGACCCCCAGTCAGGGAAGTAAGAGCCCACATGCTGCAGACTGTGGACAAAAATTAAACAAATAGATAAAAGATATATTTCAAACTGAACATTGATTGAAAGGACTGACGCTGAAGCGGAAACTCCAATACTTCAGTCACCTGATATGAACAGCAGACTCTTTGGAAAAGACCCCGATGCTAGGAAACACTGACAGAAGAAGGAGAAGCGGGCAACAGAGGATGAGATGGTTGGATGGCATCACTGACTCAACGGACATGAGTTTGAACAAAATCTGGAAGATGGTGAAGGAAAGGGAAGCCTGGCATGCTGTGGTCCACAGGGTCACAAAGAGTCGGACACAACTGAGCAACTAAAGAGCAGTGAACAATATTTCAAACTTGAACAAAAATAGTCTTTATGGAAAATTTTAATATTCATTAAAAACAAATTTTTTTTTAAAGAACTGGGTGGAACAGCATGGGAGAACAATGAGATGCTTCAGGGCCCAGACCACTGTTTTTTTTAAGTCTGTCTTAAATGTTTAGTTTATAAGGTAAAACCTCTGCAATCAGAGGTGCACAAGAATGTAGAATAATAAAATGTTCTCTAAAGAATTAAAAACGTGCAGTGAACTGGGCACAGGTGACAAGAAGCAAGCAGGAAAAGAAAACAGTTTGGCTGCAGGACATAAGCCTGACAAGCTGGTGAAGCTGAGTGCTGAGACAGCCCTGAAACACACAGGGTACCC
Source organism: Raphicerus campestris (assembly GCA_006410735.1). Lineage (NCBI taxonomy): Eukaryota > Metazoa > Chordata > Mammalia > Artiodactyla > Bovidae > Raphicerus > Raphicerus campestris. The sequence continues at coordinate 17,644 of SJYW01005536.1, forward strand.
TGCACACCCAGAAAGGTTCTCCATCACCTAAGCGCTGGCCCTGCTGAAGTCACAAAAGGAGTTAAGCAGAGCAGAGCTGCAGCCATGCACTCCAAGCCTGCCGGAAAGGAGCCAGATCGTGGGAAAGAAAAGGCAGGGCTTTCCCTTTCTCCCCAGCTCAGGACACGCAGGTGGCCAGCACTGACCAGAAGTGTCCCAGTAGCAAAGATACAGATGATGGCTTTGGTCTCTCCTGGAGGGTAACTATGATTTACTTCCCTGGGACACAGCACACGGAAGCTCTTAGAAACCCATCCATGTGCATTAGGTATCAGATTTGCAGGTGTACTGGCAAGGGAGAATTTGTAAAGCTGAGTGATAGAGAGCATAAACCCACGAAGCTTGTTCATTTGAGGATCCACAGACCACCTGACCTGCCTCTTGAGAAATCTGCATGCAGGTCAGGAAGCAACAGTTAGAACTGGACATGGAACAGACTGGTTCCAAATAAGAAAAGGAGTACATCAAGGCTGTATATTGTCACCCTNCAGACCACCTGACCTGCCTCTTGAGAAATCTGCATGCAGGTCAGGAAGCAACAGTTAGAACTGGACACAGAACAGACTGGTTCCAAATAAGAAAAGGAGTACATCAAGGCTGTATATTGTCACCCTACTTATTTAACTTATATGCACAGTACATCATGAGAGACGCTGGACTGGAAGAAACACAAGCTGGAATCAAGATTGCCAGGAGAAATATCAATAACCTCAG
>SJYW01005539.1:0-12120 GCA_006410735.1 Raphicerus campestris
TTGGGGGACAGCTGTTCCATATTTACTAGTTGAGTCCTTTTTGATTTCTAAGAAAATTCCTCCCCTAAACTTCATTCAGCTCTTCTATTAGCTGATATTACATCTCCCATATATAAACTCTATATCACATCAATGTCATAATTTATCTTTTATTTATTTGATATTGTGAGATTTCTTTTACTTAATCATTCAAGTTTATCTTCTGTTCGAGTCTAATAAATTATATAAAACTTTTACCACATATTTTAACATTTCACATTTCTACACAGAGTGGAGCTCAAAAGCATACATGGAAACTAAAGAACATTATATAATAAAATTAACAGCTGTGATAACTTCAACCAGAAAAGGAAATAAAAACACTTCTAGGGACATTTTGAAAATTTGAAATATTTTAGAAATTTTTTTGAAATAATCTTACTAACTGTATATTCTTATGTATGCTATTAAGATCACCCATTTTAAAAAATTTAATTTATTCAATTTCATTTCTAGGAGTGCTCTTTGATACTTTTAAAAATATGCCAGGTCATTTTTATGCTTTCTTGTCTCATGCACATAATTGTCCAGTTTGTCTTCTGTTTCTTTAAATAACAAAAAAAGCCTAATTTTATAATAGCTGTTTTGGTAATTCGAATTACCTGAAATCTGAGTTTGTTATCTCCATGTATTCTTGTAGAGGGTAGAGTGGACTACCCAAAGTATTCACACCCTTTTCCCTGAACCTGTGAGTATGAGCCTTACATATATGCCAAAGTGAAGTGAAGTGAAGTTACTCATTTGTGTCTGACACCCCATGGACAGAAGCCTACTAGGCTCTGCCATCCATGGGATTTTCCAGGCAAGAATATTGGAGTGGGCTGCCATTTCCTTCTCCAGGGTATCTTCCCAAACCAGGGATCGAACCCCGGTCTCCTGCATTGCAGACAAACGTTTTACCATCTGAGCCACCAGGGAAGCCCATATGAGAAAAGGAACATGGCTAAATTTAAAATTCTGAGGGGAGGAAGCATGATTAAGTTTGCATGACATGGTTAAATCTAAAATTTTGAGAGGAGGAGATTATCCTGGATTATTGGCGTGGACCCAGTTTTAATCATAGGACCTTATCCTAAGAAGGCAGGACAGTCAGAGGCAGAAGAGAAGATATAATGATGGGAGCAGAGGTGGAAGTGATATGAAGGGTCCATGGTCTAACGAACGCAGGTGAGCTTCTAGTTGTTGGAAATGGCAAGGAAAGAGATTCTCTTTTAGAGCCTCTTGAAAGAATACAGTCCTATTGATTCCTTTATTTTTAGGACTCAACCTCTAGAACTATAAGATAATAAACGTATATTATTTTAAGCCACCAACCTTGTGGCAATTAGCAACAGTAGGACACCAATAAAGTTATCTGAAAATTTCTGTTTCAGGCACCTTTTTCTTATATGTTTCATTATTTTTTCATCCTGATTTACCTATAAATATTTGTTTTCCCTGAAATTATTTGCAAGACATTTTCATGGCAGAGGGTGAAGGTGAAGTCCTCTGAAGAACAGTTACTTCTATCGAATCCAGTCTACTGTAAAGCATTTTCATGTTGTGACTATGTATTTGGAACAAGTAAATTGCCTTGCTTATATTTTTGTCCCTTCTCTTTTCCATAATATCATATTTTTTCCTTCCAGATCTTACTTTCTGCTCTCATGTCTTTGGTTGTTTGTAAGTGCATCAGCGCAGTATGAGAAGATAGATGAAACGGTTTGCAGGTAGGAGTACAGTGTTCTGTAAAAGATCATTTTCTCCAAAGAAATGCCCCAAATAGTTAGGGAAGAGCAAAGATTTCTAATAGGTTGCCTGTGAAAAGAGCAGGGATGGCCTCTAGGCTTTCACATAGTTGTTATTATACTTATCTTCTCCTGCATTACGGTCACTTTTTCCCCCTCTTTTGTTGTTGTCTTTGTGTCTGTTGTTGCTGTTATTGCAATGTCCTCTGCTTTTCATCTTACCTACACTGTTTTAGAAACCCAAGGATTTAGAGGAAGTAGTTTGAAGTTAAAATCAAGAAAGAAATGGTGGCTACATGCAGTATAGATTTTATGGATACCTGAGAATATTATGTTATCATTAAGCAAATGCCAAAGAATGGCACTATTTTGCTTTTCACAAAGAAGTTAACAATGTTGTACAATGGATTACATATTCATATCATTGCTAAAGGCAGATGCAAGGATGACCCAGAGTTTTTCCAGGCTTAAAGACTATAAACTTTATCAAGAATCCTCAACCAAATACAGTTGCTTCCTTACTACCGCCTGTGTAGCAGCAAGATGCCAGGAAGAAATCAAGCCAGGGTATGATAATTATGCTATGGATATATTGGTACCCTAAAGGACATTGATTAGTTTGCATTATGAAACTTAATTATTGACTATTACTAAACAAGTGTTATTATCCTTTAAAGTAAGCATTATATATTACAGATGCTTTCAGGAAAGATAAATGACATAGGATAATTATAATTAAATTCATATATATACACGTATACCATATTCATTTAAGAGTAATAAACATTTTAGCTCTTTGTAATTAAGTATCTGAAGTCATGCATCTGGAACTCAGTAGTCTGTGTTCAAAGTAGCTAGGTTGGACATGAAATCTATCCAAAAAAAGTGTCTGTGTGATTGGTACACCTGAAATGCACATGTATATATGCTATGGCCCATGCCATAAGTTAGGCCATCTTAAATAAGTTGGTTAAGATCTATCAAGACTGTTCTTACTATTTACCTTAATTAATTAAACCAACAAATACTAAATATAATGCTCTTTCCCAAGTGCTCAAGATACATCAATGAACACAGTAGTAAAAAATCTTTTACCTTACAGAATTCACAACCTAACAAGCAGTATAAACATTACATATAAAAATGATAAGTATTATGGCAGAAATATCAGAGTACGCTATGAGAGGTTAAGAGTGGTAGGGGTCTTGCAGTTTTAAAAGGCAGCCAAGGTAGGCCTTGTGAGATGCTAACTGAACAGAGACTTCAAGAAGTCCTGGGCTTACCCAGGTGGGTATCTGAAAGAAGAGCATTCCGTGCAGAGGGAACAAAAAATCCAAATGCCCTGAGACTGAAACATGTCTGACATAACTGGTAATAGTGAAGAACTGGATAAACTCCTAGGAGGTTTCTAGGAATAGAGTAGAAGGAGAGAATTGCCAGCATTGGGATCAGAGGAGAAAAGACAGACATGATGGACTTTATGGATCACCGTGTGGATGTGGACTGCTCCATGAATGAAACCGGGAGCCAAGGGATAATGAATTGAACATTGACTTTAATCTGACTTGTATTTTAATAGAATCTTAGACTGCTGAGTAGAGAAGTAATTACGTAGAAAAGGGCAGAAACAGGTAGCACAAGAGATGTGCTACCAGGCAAGTGATGATGGTGGCTTGGATCCGTGTGGTTAAAGACCTGGTAACAGATAAATGGACTCATTTCATAGAAGATGAGATTTCAGTATATTGTGATATGGAATATTGACTCTGCCAAGTCAATTCTGTGTGTCATCATTCTGCTTGTGTAAAGATCAGCTCTACAACACTTACACTGCTGGAGGAATACCTGTGCCCAATAGCCAGATCAATCCTGAATACGACTTAGTGCATCACCAACGACATCAATTTATTCTAGTTCCAGATCATAAAAGTGACCTCCTGAATTCATAAATAAGTACTTTTAGGTGAGCACAATAACTAATATCTTCAATACCAAAGCTAGATAGCTGAACTTTTAATGCACTTCTGAGTTTTAAAATAAACGAGAAAATATTTGCTTTAGTTTCCATAGTAGTTATGGTTAACATCCTAAAGGTGTGGGAAGAAGGGAGAAAGCACAGCAGGTTTTAATGATTTTCAGAAGTAACAGTCCTATTTTCTAACCAGATTCAAAGTGGGAACAGAGAGGAGAGTGATTGAGCACAGTGACCTCAACGTGGCTTAAAATTTAGAAAGCAAGAGAAGTATTGATCTTTACTCCTTCTATCAAAAACTACAGTCACAATTCATTGTTCTGCCTTCTGAGTAAGCAGCATGGCAGGAAAGCAAGAAGGAGGGCTTCACTGAAGCAAAGCCGGAAAGGCTCTTTAGCTACAGTAAATTAGGCACAGTTATGTCTTAGTATATTATAAATTTATCACTCACTTCTGTGTGCATCAGATATGGAGTCAAATACAAACTCTGCCCTTTAAGGAAATGGCAACCCACTCCAGTATTCTTGCCTGGAAAGTCCCATGGATGGAGGAGCCTGGCAGGCTATAGTCCATGAGGTCACAAAGAGGCTGATACGACTTAGTGACTTCATTTTGTACTTTCTCTTTCTTTCTTTCACCTTAGCTAATGTAATCTCGACTTGTTTTACGTTCCTTATTTTTAAAACAGATATAAAACGAATGACTACCATGGTAAATTTGTTTGGGGATTATAAGGTAGTGCCTGCCAAGCATAAGCACAGTGCCTGTCATATAAGAATTTAACAAGAGGATCTATTAAATTTTAATTTTGTTATTAAATTTTGCATAGTAAAAAAATGCAATAGGCAAAAGATCCATCCCACTGGTTCCATGGAATCCTGAAAAATAAAACATCATGTCTGAATTTTTTTCACATAGTCAATGAAATGTGCAAAGATAATAAATTTTCTACCTCCCTCATACCAAAAAAATGAGGGTCTAGGACATAAAACTCATGAATTGTGTCACTATACAGATTAATAACAGTACAGTTTTAAAATTCAATTATATTAATTTTGTGACAATATATATTAAAGAAACAGTAATATTTTATGAATAGAAATAAATATTATGATAGCAATAAACATTACCAAAATGTATAAACAGGGATCATTCTTAGTTCACAAATCCCAAGAGAGGGAAGATTCAAATTTACTTATTAATTTTACACAGAAATATTTTACATTTAATGATTAAACCTAATTCAAGTGTTATTCTGAGCATCACCTTAAATCATATAAAAACCTCATGACTGTGATCATCATTTCATCTTTCTTTACTAGCTATCATTGAGCCTCATTTTGTTCATCTACTGAAATATTGTTACATAAAATTGGATCTCACTGTCCCCTATGCTGACTTGAAAAAAAAAAGGGAACTAAGACAACCCTCAGTGTACATCATGTATACTTTCTGGAACAGGAAAGAGAACGCCTAAAGTAGGAAACTGAACAGTTGGTATCTTGGGAGGAACTTTTTCTCCAGTTGCAATAGTAACTTGATGAAGTTGCTATTATTTTCCACAATTTGTGTTTATTAAAATAATTTTAAAAGGTGATGGGGTGGAAAGTGTATTGACAAATCAGGTTAAGTGGCTACATACTTTAATTCTCTGATGGGAAGGGCAAAGCAGAGAGAAGGGCTTTTCTACTGGTACATGCTAAAGCAGACAAGCTTGGGATGGAAATCTGAACAAGCTTCCTCTGCACTTAACATAGTCCTCCTTACAGCCATGTGGCCACTCAGCGCTGACCTGAGCACTGCAAAGGAAGGGGCAGTATCGAGTTGCTCACTTTGTATTATTAGTGATAAAGGTGGCACACAGGAAAAACAGTAACAAAACAAAGACATGAGTGGTGTGGCAATGTTCACAGAGCCAATTTTTAACTTCAACGTAAGTCACAGAGCGAACACCACCTCAGGAAAGGCTTTATGGATGGATATGAGACTCGTTTTGAGTCTTGACAGATAGGAGAGATCTGAAAACGTAAAAGACAGAGTGTCAGACAAACTTGTGTTTAACTTTTTGCTCCACTATTCACAAGTTAGTGACCCTTGGAAAATCTAGGTTGTGTCATTACATGTTGGAATAACACTGGAATCGCACACGTGAGTTCCTTGTGAGATTGCAAGGAGATTTATGTAAAGTGCCTCACACACATACAGCCTGTCACATAGCAAATTCTAAACAGATGGTAGAAACCGGTTGTGTTTCTTTTTTGTAAACTCTTACCATCAATTAAACAAGGAAAACAACCTCAGAAGATTACGAGCTGGAAAGCATCTAACAGAGTAACCGGTTCCTCCAAATTTAATACAAAATATTTGCAGATGCATCTGGAGATGGGCTGAAGGTCAGTGTGTTTATAAAGGCTTATGAGAGAAAAGCATAAATGCTGAAGGTAAGTTTGGTGAAACAAAAAGAATTCTTGGTCCTGGAAGATGTTGGGTAAATGCTTTGAGGCCTGCAGGTCTTTTGCTTTCCTATTAGATTAGCAATGTGTTTAATCATTTGTAGCAATTGTATTACAATAATATAATGGTCCCCACACAAGGTGTAGACAAAGATTCTGAACACACAAGCCTGAGCACCGGAATGTAATGGGGGCATTATTTCCTTTGGGTAAGATTAATTTTTCTTGCATGAAAACACCCAGTGCTTTTTGTTTTTCAATTCAACATTTCTAGTGGAAATAATTTATGGTAATACAGGCAGATAGCACAGAGCATGTAAGGAACTGAAATAAATTTGAGTCTCAAATGAGAAAGGTTGGAGTGTTGACAATAGCAAGATGGTTCTTAGGAAATGGAGCAGCTCTCATTATTTTTCCTCACTGATCAAGGGACTTGGCTGAAAGGGATGGTTAAGTGGCTGAAGTTTTTGTTTTTACTTTTTTCCTCTCCAGTGAGACAATTGCTGCCAAGGTCAATTAGTTTTTCCAAATCCACAGATAAAATTCAATGTAGTTTACAGCATAAAGTATTGTTAGAGCAAGTGTCAAACACAAGTTTATCTGTCAGCTCTATAAGAGCATTAAAAAGAGGCCATAACAATATTGTCTTTTGGCTTTAGTTTCAATTCTCTTTTTCCCTTTCCTGGATTTGAAGTCACTTGAAATTAAAGAATTTGAAACATTTTTGCACACTACATATTTGAGATACATGTTATTAATAAGGTATGAACTCCAGGCAGCTGAGCTAAAATAGTTTTGCTAGAAACAAATCATGACATTCAAGTTAAAATTTCACCTATATAATAAATCTGTATTCCTCCACCAGAGAGATTATATTCAACCTCTAAAAATGATTGATTTAATGAATGAGAACAATTGAAAAATTCAATTATAAAATTATATTTAATATATAATTCAATCTTTCTTCCAACCAAGAGATTTAATTTCAAAGAGAGGGAAAAACCATTTTGTAGACTTTTCTGATTGTTTGTATTTTGACTTAAGCAGGAGCTGGTTCTAACGATAGTGGCTAAGATTAGTCACATATGCCATAGGTATCTTCAGCCCCAAAGAAGCAATCATCACTAGTTGATCATGGAACATTTAATCCTGTTGGGTCTAGACCCACCCACAGAATCTACTTGAATCCAGAACTTAAGTCAGTCGCAAAAATTCATCCTTTACCATCTATTAACATTACCTGCCTTTGCCAAAATAATCTTTAAATTGGAGAAGAAGCAAACACAGATGGTCACTACAACAGTGTTTAAGTTGTCATAATTCTGAACAAAACAAAAAATAAACTTGAACATCACATATTCCCGTATGCCAGTTTTGAGTATTTAATTTTATGAAGATCATTGTCCAAATGCTTCCCATGATTAAGGATGCAGTATCAGTGCCCTGTTAAGATGGGGCAATGTGACTCTGTGATGTTTTATGATAAACATTACCAACAATTTAGTGTGCATCTAAACAATTTCTGAAGAAAAAACAACATCATCCTCAGTTGCTCTTTCTGAGACAAATAAATACAATATAGCAAATGCTTTTGGATGTATCTTCTTCCTGCATCTCTCATAGCATCCTGTCAACACTGAGATACGGACTGAAAGAGACTTCAAAGGGAATCATCCATGCCTAGCAACAACTGACAACCATTATCTTTAGCATAAACTGAATGAGTTTTAGACATGTGTACTTTTTTCAGAGCAGTTTTAGGTTCATCTCAAAACTGAGAGGAAGATATAGGTATTTCCCATACAGTTCTTGCCCCTATACATGCATAGCCTTCCCAGTTATTAACATCTCCCATCAGAGTAGCACATTTGTTACAACTGATGAACCTGCATTTACACATCATAATCACCCAACATCTATAGTTTACATTATCGTTAACTCTATGTCTTATGTTCTATAGGCTTGGACAATTGTAGAATGGCATGCTAGCAAAGTTATGCTCAAAATCCTTCAAGCAAGGCTTCAACAGTATATGAACATGGAACTTTCAGGTGTATGAGCTGCATTTTAAAAAGGCAAAGGAAAAATGCAGAGATGACACTGTCGACATTTGCTGGATCATAGAGAAAGCAAGGTAATTCCAGAAAAAAAAAATTACTTCTGCTTCTTGACAATGCTAAAGACTTTGACTGTGCAGATCACAAAAAGTTGTGTAGAAAATTCACAAAGAGATGGAAATACCAGACTATTTTACCTGACTCCTGAAAAACCTGTATGCAGATCAAGAAGCAATAGTTAGAACCTTAAATGGAATAACTGACTGCTTCAAAATTGAGAAAGGAATACAACAAGGCTTGATATTGTCACTCTGCTTATTTAACTTGTATGAAGAATAAATCATGTGAAATGCTGGCTGGATGAATCACAAGTTGGAATCACCAACTTGTGATTCAACTGCTGGGAGAAATATCAGCAATCTCAGATATGCAGATGATAACCACTTTAATAGCAGAAAGTGAAGAGGAACTAAAGAGCCTCTTGACAAAAGTGAAAGAGGAAAGTGAAAAAGCTGGCTTAAACCTTAACATTCAAAAAACTAAGATCAAGGCATCTGGTCCCAACACTTCATGGCAAAGAGAAGAGGAAAATGTAGAAGCAGTGACAGACTTTACTTTCTTGGGCTTCAAAATTGTTTTTTGCAATGCAAGAGATCTGGGTTTGATCACTGGGTTAAGAAGATCCCCTGGAGAAGGGAAAGGCTACTCACTCCAGTATTCTGGCCTGGAGAATTCCATGGACTGTATAGTATATGTGTCGCAAAGACTTGGACACAACTGAGCAACTTTCATTTTCTATCCAAAATTATTGAAGATGGTGACTGCAGTGATGAAATCAGATTGTTGCTCCTTGGAAGGAAAGCTATGACAAACCTAGATAACATGTTAAAAAGCAGGACATCACTTTGCCAACAAAGGTCCATCTAGTCAAAGCTATTTTTTTTTCCAGTAATCATGTACAGATGTGAGAGCTAGACCATCAAGAAGGCTAAGCGCCAAAGAATAACGGTTCTGAATTGTGATGCTGAAGAAGACTCTTTTGAGAGCTCCTTGGACTTCAAGGAGAGCAAATCAGTCAGTCCTGAAGGAAATAAACCCTGAATAGTCACTGCTGAATATCCACTGGAAGGACTGATGCTGAAGCACCAATACTTTGACCACTTGATGCAAAGTGCCAGCTCACTGGAAAAGACCCTGATGCTGGCAAAGACTGAAGGCAAAGAAGAAGGCAGCAGAAGATGAGACGGTTAGACAGCATTACTGACTCCATGGACATGAATCTGAGCAAACTCCAGGAGATAGCAGAGGACAGAGGAGTTTGGCATGTTACAGTCCGTGGGGTCACAAAGAGTTTGACACAACTACTTGGAGTAAAATTCTACAATATAAAACTACTGTCTTGATAGTACACTGTCTAAAGTACTGATAGTACTGTTCCAGCCTTCTGTTTATTTATCAAATATACCCAGCATTCATTTCTTTATCAAATATTAAGTAACACTGAACACTTATTATCCACCAATTACTATGAACACCAGATATACAATTTTGTTTTCCAGCCTTATGTCATATTATACAATTTTTTACATGCATTGATCTGCCCTGATTCAAAAGATGCCTGGGTTGTGAAACTGGCAAGCTGCAGTCCGAGTCTGAACACGACTTTGCAACTGAACAATGACATAATGGCATGTACCCATCATCACAGCATCAAACCAAGTAGTTCCACTGCTCCAAATAGATTGAATTTGTAGAGGGCTATAAAAGATGAGTAGTACAATGGATGGGGAAGGAAAAACAACATCAACAATTCTTCTCTGCTAAGGAATTATTATCTACTCTTGAAAAATGCTGCAAGGATATGGTGGATTCAATGGAGAAGCTGTGGACAGATGAAGAAGCAGAATCCCTTTGGTCTTTACAATCTCATACAGCAGAAAACTCTCAGAATCTCTTGACATTGCAAGATAAATAAAAATAATGAGAACATGACAGATATAAACGGTCAAGCCTGGGAAATGAGAGTTGATTGCAAAAATGTTGTTTATTCGTAGAGTGGAATACCGCTTAGCAGTTACAGAGAATGAACTACTGACATATGGTAGGTTAAGAATTCTATAGATGGACGTGCTATCAAGACTTTTTATGACCACATCTTATTTTTACACATTTTTTTTTGCTTGATCTATAACTGACAGTGGTGCAGCAAAATGACCCATCAGAATTCTCAATTTTTCATCTCCTCTTGTTGCTTTATTGATGATTTTCTTTGTGTTTTTGAAGCTACTAGGATCACACAAGATAAAATTTTTGTTTCTCTTGGGAATTACAAGGGAATGTATTCTATTATAAATAAAATAGTATAACTTTATTATGTTATGACTATATGTATTCTCATTGACACTTTATTGGCAATTTTTTTATATTAATAGTTACTCAGATTTTGTTTTATCATTTTTCTGTGAGATTTCTTTTCCATTCTTGTACACTCAATATTCTGTAGTTATGTTTTAATCTCTCATAAGCAACGTGCTTGATTTTTAATCCAATGTGATAATTTTTGTCATTTAGTTACTGAATCTGTTTTTTTTTTTTTACAACTGTTGTGATTATGAGTGAATCAATTTGTTTCTAACATATTCTGTGGGATTTTTGTTGTACTGTTGTTGAATTTTTTCTGTATTTCCCTTGCCTTCTAGCCTTCAACAGATATCTGTTATCAACTTAGAAGTTTTAAAATATTATTTGTGTTTAATTTCAAAGACTTTACAGATATATTTCAGAAATTTTGAAGTTACTAAGTTTCCTCATATTCTATATAAATCAGATACGTTTTAACTCTGTTTGCCTCTATGCTAACATGTATGTTATTTTTACCCAATGTTTTAATTACTTCATTGTTTATCACCAAAATTTAAGGATTCTAAGTATAGACATATCTAATTTACAGTGCTTTGCAGATATTGCATTTATAAAAAAATGAACGTTCTCAATAACCCTATGCATAACAAGACTACTGATGCATTTTTTCCCAACAGCATTGGCTCACTTCCTATCTCTGTGTCACATTTTGGCAATTCTTATAATATTTCAAACTTTTTGGTTATTATTATAATTGTGAGGGTGAACTGATCAGTGATCATTGGTGTTACCATTATAATTATTATTTTCATTTTTAATTGATGTATGTACATAATGCTATCACACATTTAACATAGTATAATGTAATCATAACTTTCATAAGTATTGGGAAATCAAACATTTCATGTGACTAGCTTTACTGTGATATTCACTTTATTGAAGTGGTTTGGAACTAAATCTGCAGTATCTCTGAAGTATGCCTATATTGTTTCACCAAAAAACTGTTTATATGTATCCCATGTTCACCAATTTCTTTTTTTGTTTGTTTGTTAAAGTGGAATTTTATTTTATTATTATTATTATTTTACTTTACAATACTGTATTGGTTTTGCCATACATTGACATGAATCCGCCACGGGTGTATCAGTTCAGTTCAGTTGTTCAGTCGTGTCAGACTCTTTGCGACCCCATGAATCGCAGCACGCCAGGCCTCCCTGTCCATCACCATCTCCCGGAGTTCACTCAGACTCACGTCCATCGAGTCTGTGATGTCATCCAGCCATCTCATCCTCTGCCATCTCCTTCTCCTCCTGCCCCCAATCCCTCCTAGCATCAGAGTCTTTTCCAATGAGTCAACTCTTCGCATGAGGTGGCCAAAGTATTGGAGTTTCAGCTTTAGCAGCATTCCTTCCAAAGAAATCCCAGGGTTGATCTCCTTCAGAATGGACTGGTTGGATCTCCTTGCAGTCCAAGGGACTCTCAAGAGTCTTCTCCAACACCACAGTTCAAAA
>SJYW01005546.1:4631-18618 GCA_006410735.1 Raphicerus campestris
CAGACCACCTTACCTGCCTCCTGAGAAACCTGTATGCAGGTCAAGAAGCAACAGGTAAAACCAGACATGAAACAACAGACTGGTTCAAAATTGGGAAAGGAGTATGTCAAGGCTGTATATTGTCACCCTGCTTATTTAACTCATGCATCATGGGAAATGCTGGGCTGGATAAAGCACAAGTTGTAATCAAGATTTCAGGGAACAATATCAATAACCTAAGATATGCAGATGACACCACCCTAACGAAAGTGAAGAGGAATTAAAGAGCATCCTGATGAAGGTGAAAGGAGAGAGTGAAAAAGTTGGCTTAAAAAAATCAATATTCACAAAACTAAGATCATGGCATCTGGTCCCATCGCTTCATGGCAAATAGATGGGGAAACAATGGAAACAGTGACAGACTTTATTTTCTTGGGCTCCAAAATCACTGTGGACAATGCTTACAGACATGAAATTAAAAGACACTTATTCCTTGGAAGAAAAGCTATGACAAACCTAGACAGCAGCATTAAACAGCAGAAACATTACTTTGTCAACAAAGGTCCCTATAGTCAAAGCTATGGCTTTTCCAATAGTCATGTGAGAGAGCTGGACAATAAAAAAGGCTGAGCACCAAAGAACTGATGCCTTCAAACTGTGGTGCTGGAGAAGACTCTTGAGAGTCCCTTGGGCTGCAAGGAGACCCAACTAGTCAATCCTAAAAGAAATCAATCCTAAAAGAAATCAACCCTGAATATTCTTTGGAGGACTGATATAGAAGCTCCAGTACTTTGGCCACCTGGTGCGAAGAGCCGATTCATTGGCAAAGATCCTGATTCTGGGAAAGACTGAAGGCAGGAGAAGAAAGGGATGACAGGGGACAAGATGGTTGGATGGAATCACCAACTCAATGGACATGGGTTTGAACAAACTCCAGGAGATGGTGAAGAACAGGGAAGCCTGATGTGCTGCAGTCCATGGCGTGGCAAAGAGTCAGACAGGACTGAACAATAACAACATGATTAATATGCTAAGGGCTTTAAAGGATAAGCAGACAACATACAAGGGCAAATGAGCAAAGTAAACAGACAGATAGAAACTCTAAGAAAAGACTATAAAGAAATACTAGGGATCAAAAAAACTGGAACAGAAATGAAAAACACCCTTAATGAGCTTATGAATAGTTATTAATAATTAATGCTGGGGAAAGAATCTCTGATTTAGAGGACATATCAGTAGAACTTTCAAAAATTGAATAGCAAAGAGCAAAAAGATTTTTAAAAATAGAGTGTCTAAGGACTGTGGGACAAATACAAAAGTCGCAACACATTAATGTAAACACAGAAGTAAAGAAAAAGAACAAAAAAGGAAAAGAAAAAGAAAAGAGATAAGAAATACTTGAAACAATAATGTATGGAAATTTCCCCCAAATTAATGTCAAAACCAAACCAAAGTTCAAGGAGACTTGGAGAACACCAAGCAGGATAAATGTCAAACAAACAACTACTAGTGGGCATATCAATCAGATTCAGGCATATCGTATTCAAACAAAATAAAAAATGAAGAAAAACATCCTGAAGAGAGCCAGAGAAACAAAGCATCTTACTTACAGAGAAACAAAGATACGAATTACATCTGTATTCCCCTTAGAAATGGTGCAAACAAAAGATAGTGAAGTGAAAATATTTTTAATATTGATAAAGAAAAACCCTTCCCACCTAGAGTTCTGTACCCTATGAAATTATCCTTCAAAATTAAAGATGAAATAAAGACTTTCTCATTTAAATAAAAATTGAAGAAAGTTATTGCCAGTAGCCCTGCCATATAGAAATGTTAAAAGTTCTTCAGAGAGGAAATAATACAGGTCAAAGACTCAGACCTGTATTGGAGAATAAATAAGTGAAGGTAAAATAAAAACATATTTTATTTACTTTTAATTGATCTAATAGATAACAGTGTTCAAAATAATAATAGCAACACTGTTTTCAGTTATACAATTGAATTATTATTTGTTTATATATAAGTGAAATGAATGACAACATTGATACAAGGAATGGCTAAAGTCGAGAATATTAGTAATTCTGAATGTTGGCCAGAATGTGAAACAACGTGGACCCTCATTGACATTGACTGCTGACAAGAATGCAAAATGGTATAGCAACTTTGGAAGACAGTTTGGTGGTTTCTCAAAAAACTAATCATACTTTTATCATACAATCCAGCAATAGTACTCCTTGGTATTTACCCAATGGAGCTGAACAACTCACGTCCACACAAAACCTGCACACAAATGTTTATAGCAACTTTATTCATAAATGCCAACATCTTGAGACAATCAAGGTGCTTTTCAGTAGGTGAATGGCTAAATGAATTGGTACATCCAGACAATGGAATATTATCCAGTGCTGAAAAGAAATGAGCTATCAAGCCAAGAAAAAATACTGAGGAAACTTAAATACATATTAAAGTGAAATAAGCCAATATGAAAAAGCTACATACTGTACAATTTCAACTACATGGTTTTATTTAAAGGTAAAACTATGGAGGCATTAAATAAATCAATGATTAGCAGGATTCAGAGGGGAAGAGAGAGAGAAATATGCAAAACACAGATTTTTAGGGCACTGAATCTTTGTATGATACTGTAATGATAAGTATATGACATTATACACTTGATCAAATGCATGGACAGTACAATCCCAAGAGTGAAATTTATGTAGACTATGGACTTCAGGTGATAGATATGCGTTGATCTAAGTTCATCAGTTGAAATTAACATAATGCTCTGGTGAGGCATGTTGATATTTGGGGGGAGGCTATGCGAGTGAAATGTTAGGTGATATTTGGGAAATCTGTACCTTCCTCTTAATTGCTGTTAACATAAAACTACCCTTAAAAAAATAAATCCCCCCCCAAAAATAAAATAAAATAAAAACAATAAATCCTAAAATGTGCACACTTTTTTATAATTAGTGAACGTTTAATGTTATCAAATACATAAGGCAATCTTATTATTTTCTTCCTTTTGGCAGGTAATAGAGTCAATTACATTAACAGGTTTTAATTAAACCCTCCTCCTGGTGACTCAGAGGTAAAGAATCTGCCTGCAATGCAGAGAACATAAGAGACTCAAGTTTGATCCCTGGATCAGCAAGATCCCCTGGAGGAGAGCATGGCAACCCACTCCATTATTTTTGCTTGGAGAATCCCTTGGACAGAGAAGCCTGGCAGGCTACAGTTCAACGGGTCGCCAAGAGTTGGACACGACTGAAACAACTTAGAACAGAAGCACAGTTACCTTGTTTGGGGCCATTTATTTCCTGCCACACCTAAATATTTCTCTATCCCTTTACATGAGTCAGAATCTGCTACTGACTTTTGAGTTCATCCAAAATGTTCCTCCCCACTTCCAATTTCTTTCTGCTTTCCCTGGCCCCAGATTGCTTTCTTTCTTTCTCCAAAGAACAGGTTCTTTTCTCCCTTGACTAGATGTAATATGGAAGCATGAAGCCAGTGTTTCTCAGAATATTGTGAAATATCATTGGGATCACTGCAAGAAAAAATAGGATTCAAAGGTTTGTTTCTGGCTACCCAAGTACGCTCTAATCAGCATCACTTCACTCATTTATTCTGCATGTTTACACTTATGAGTAAGATTTCATTTGTACAAAGAATTCTGGTTGGAAGTTGAAAGATAAATAAAAATTATTTATTTATCATTTATATCTTCTCATATTCCCTGAACCTCATTTTCTGAAAATTGTGCCTACAATTTTCTTGCCTCTATTTAAAAACTGCAAAACCCCAAATAGAAAGTTAAGGTTTACTTTTTAGCCTTGGGGCTAGAAATATCAAAGCAGGAAAAGCTACACACCAGTAAATATTAACGTTCAAAACCTAAGAATTCAATTGACTCAATAAAAATACAAACCAAAAAAAATGGAGAAAAAATACTACGTTTGTCTAAATACAGAAGTTTAGTTTTATTCCATTCGAGGGTCCCCAGTATTATTCTGGACTTCGTTAGTCACTGCAAAATTGGAATAAAGTAAAATCAGCAGGTTTGCTAGATAATGCACAAATCTATCATTGCTACTAGAGCAAACCATAAAACATCTTATAAATGGATCAAGAGCATCCTCATCACGATTGAAAGATAGCTTTAATTTTTGCTAAAAATGTCATAGAATCAGACTTACCAGACATCGTGATAATGAAGGAGATCAGTTATGTCTCAGCTGAAGTCCTCCCAAACTTCTGCTTTTGGGGTGGTGCTTTTTGGGGTGGTGCTTTTGTATTTGTAATACAAATCCACTTAAATCCATCCAGATCTCTATCTTTTGGTAACTTTTGTTTACTCTCAGTTCAACAGTATGATGCATCATTTTTCCTAGCTATTTTAATTTATCTTTATCTCTGTTCTATATGCTTTTGGCTGGTTAACAACTGACAGGAAATGTCTGTGAATTTTGCTAAGTGATAAGGCAAAAAAAAAAAAAAACAAGGCTTACTATTCATTGGTTTTCTCACAGTACTGAGGTGATGAGATAAATTACACAGCAATTCTTTTGAAAGCTAGCATTTTTGGAAGTATAAATTACACAGGTAAAATGCACAAATCTTAAATTTACAGAATGATGAATTTTTATACATGTATACACCAAAACCAAGATAAGGCCATTTCCATTATTTAAGAAGTTTCCTGCATGCTCTGTCTTTGTCAATATCCTTCCTCAGAAATGAACACTACTCTGAATTCTGTCACCATCACCCTCTAGGCAGGGCATCAAAATTTTGTTTAGACAGTTTTTTTTTAAATTTTATTTATTTATTTATTATCTTTGGCTGTGCTGGGTCTTCATCATTGCANCCTCAGAAATGAACACTACTCTGAATTCTGTCACCATCACCCTCTAGGCAGGGCATCAAAATTTTGTTTAGACAGTTTTTTTTTAAATTTTATTTATTTATTTATTATCTTTGGCTGTGCTGGGTCTTCATCATTGCATGAACTTTCCTCTAGTTGCAGCAAGCACAGGCTCTAGGGAACATGGGCTTCAGCTGTTGCAGCATGTGGGCTCAGTAGTTGCAGCTTCCAGCTCCAAAGCACAGACTCAGTAGTTGTGGGTGCCCAGGCTTGGTTGCTCCGTGGCATGTGGGCTCTTCCCAGATCAGAGATTTAACCTGTGTCTCTGGCATTGACAGGTGAATTCTTTACCACTGAGCTATAGGGAAGCCCCTAATCAGTATTTTTAAAAAACTAAAAACTATATTAAAACTGACCCACTGATCTTCACATCAGTTTTGAGCTTGATTGTAGGTAGTATTTGAGGGGCCCAAATAATAGTAAAGGAGACTTCTAAAGANCAGTATTCTTGCCTAGAAAATCCCATAGTTGGAGGAGCCTGGTGGGCTACAGTCCATGGGATCGCAAAGAGTCAGACACAACTGAGCAACTTCATTCATTCACGGAATTTAGGAGGATGGTAATGATGACCCCATATGTGAGACAGCAAAGAGATACAGATGTAAAGTACACTCTTTTGGACTCTGTGGGAGAAGGCAAGGGTAGGATGATTTGAGAGGGTAGTGTTGAAGGGTGTTATTATCATGTGTGAAGCAGATCACCGGTCCAGGTTTGATGCATGAGACAGGGTGCTCAGGGCTGGTGCACTGGGAAGACCCTGGGGGATGGGATCGAGAGGGAGGTGGGAGAGCGGTTCTGGATGGGGAACACATGTGTGCCTGTGGCTGATTCATGTTGATGTTTGGCAAAAAACACTACAATATTGTAAAGTAATTAACCTCCAATTAAAAAAAAAAAACCTGTGGATGTTGGCAGTGTCCAAATGAAGAACTTAACACTAACACACAAAGAACACCATATAATCTCTGTATATCAGTAACTTTTTGCTTTAAATTTTTGTCATTGAAAAATTATATTTATTATATCTCTATAAGAAAGTTATAAAAGTACCTGTAAAAACATTGAAAAGGTCCTTTAAAAATCCTGGAATGAAAAATTCTGAAGTATAAATTATAGTACATCTTCTATGATTTGCAAACAAGAATAAAATACATTCTTCAAGCTAGAATTTCTGAATGATTTTGACAGGAATTTTCCAGAAGGAAGAACATCAAACCTTAGCAATTTTCTATTTTCATCCCAATTGAGTTTTTGAAAAGCTATAAAAACTGTTGATAGGTATAGTTCACACAGGAACTTGCTTCTGTCACTAATGATGAGGTTAGTCTGAAGGACAGAGATTTGTATCGTGGACACACCAGGCTCTTCCATGCAACTGATTGAAGTGGTCTTCTCTTACTTTTTCCCTTATGCTTTAAATAAAAGTAAGTATATGTACGGTAAAAAAAAAATTTTTTTAATGGTACTTATAACCTAGAAAATCTGGTGTCTTCCAAATCATCAGTCACATGAATACTCTTCAAAGTGAAGTCAACCTTGGAGTCTCTTCATCTGAAAATTATTCTCAGGACTTTTAGAAATTGTTGATTCTCTCATATATTACCTCTGTTACAGAGGAAAGCCACAAAGTCTTCTTCTTTTAAAAAAAAAAAAAATACCTTACTAGAAAGCAGTACACACAGTCTGCTCAGAGACAAGTCCAGGCAGGCAGCACCTTGTACTGTATGGTTCTGGTCCTGGCTATGGGCAGAGTCTGTGGTATCAACTGGAGACATGGGCCAGTGTCAGGAGCTCAGCAGAGCATTTCCTAAATGCTTTGGATCCCCCTGCCCAGTTGCACATGCTCTGGGAAGAGCATGACGTGGTTGGTTCTGTACTTTTGTTTCCTGGGAGCTTTTTGATTACTGATTCAATTTCATTACTAGTGATCTGTCTGTTAAGATTATCTTTTTCTTCCTGATTCAGTGTTGGAATATTGTCTGTTTCTAGGAATTTATTCATTTCTTCTAGTTTGTCCAGTTTTTTAGCATATAAATGTTTGTAGTATTCTCTCATTATTTTTTGCATTTCTCTATGATATCAGTTGTAATTTCTCCTCTTTTATTTTTTATTTTGTTTATTTTAATCCTCTCTCTTTTTTTTTTATGAGCCTGGTCAAAGGTTTATCAATTTTATAGTTTTAAAATTGGTTTCACTGACCATTTCTATTGTTTTCTTTTTTTCCTTTTTCTTTTAAGTTCTCTATTTTGTTTATTTCCTCTCTGATTTTTATTATTATTCCTTCCTGCTGCTGACTTTGGTCTTTGTTTACTCGTCTTGTTCTAATTCCTTTAAAGGAATTAGGTAAGGTAGGTTGTTTACATGAGATTTTTTTCTGTTTCTTGAGATAAGTCTATATCACTATGAACATGCCTCTTAGAAATGCTTTTGCTATATCCCATAGATTGTGGAAAGTTGTGTTTTTATTTTCATTTGTCGCAAGGTTTTTTTCTGATTTCCTCTTTGATTTCATTATTGGTTTTTTAGTAGCATGTGGCTTTGCTTCCATATGTTTGTGTTTTTCCCCCATTTTCTCACTGTAATTGATTTCTACTTTCATACTGCTATGGTTGGAAAAAATGCTTGATATAATTTCTGTCCTCTTAAACATACTGAGACTTGTTCTGTGGCCTAGTTTATGATCTGTCTTGGAGAAAGTTCCATGTGCTCATGCAAAGAAAGTGTATTCTGTTCGTTTGGATGAAATGTCCTATAGATATCTGTTAAGTCCAACTAATCTAATGTGTCATTAAAGATCATTGTTTCCTTATTGATTTTCTGTGTAGAAGAAACCTATTGATGTAATTGTGGTTTAAAATCCTCTACTGTTATTGTATTATTGTCCATTTCTCCCTTTACCTCTGTTAATATTTGCTTTATATATTCAGATGTTCTTATATTAGATGCATGTATGTTAACAAATGTTATATCTTCTTCTTGTTTTGAACCTTTTATCATTATATAATGCCACTGACAAAACGTTATAGAATTTGTTTTAAAGTTTACTTTGTTGAGATGAGTGTTACTACCTTAGTTTTCTAGTCATTTCAAATGCATGAAACAGCTTTTTTCACTCCCTAACTGGAGAAGGCAATGGCACCACACTCCAGTACTCTTGCTTGGAAAATCCCATGGATGGAGGAGCCTGGAAGGCTGTATGTAGTCTATGGGGTCACTGAGGGTCAGACACGACTCAGCGACTTCCCTTTCATTTTTCACTTTCATGCATTGGAGAAGGAAATGGCAACCCACTCCAATGTTCTTGCCTGGAGAATCCCAGGGACGGGGGAGCCTGGTGGGCTGCCGTCTATAGGGTCGCACAGAGTCGGACACGACTGAAGTGACTCAGCAGTAGCAACTTTCAGTCTGTGTTTTTTTCATTGAAGTATAGTTGATGTACAATATTATATAAGTAACAAGTG
Organism: Raphicerus campestris; assembly: GCA_006410735.1. NCBI lineage: Eukaryota > Metazoa > Chordata > Mammalia > Artiodactyla > Bovidae > Raphicerus > Raphicerus campestris. The sequence goes on from SJYW01005546.1 coordinate 12,999, forward strand.
TACAATATAGTGATTCACGACTTCCAAAGGCTATACTCCATGATAGTTATCACAAAACACTGGCTATATTCCCTGTGTTGTACAATATAGCTCATTTTGCATGATAGTTGTATCTCTAAATTCCCTACTCCTATTTCTCCCTCCTCTTTTGCTCACTGCACTGATAACCAGTAGTTTGCTCTATAAATCTGTGAGTCAGTTTCTTTTTTGTTATATTTACTAGTTTCTTGTATATTTTTAGAGTCCACATGTAAGTGACATCATACAGTGTTTTACTTTCTCTATTTCACTTAGCGTAATACCCTTCAAGTCCGTCCCTGTTGCTTCATTGTTTCAAATGACAAAATTTCATTATTTTGTGTTTCTGAGATCATATTTTACATCTTTTTGTCTATCACCTATTTATTATAATTATATTTAATTTTTCAATTTTTGTCCATTTAACCTTGCTTATTTAAATTGTTGATACCTAACCTTCTTTATATATTTACCTTTATTAGCAAGAATTTTCCTTTTCTATAAGTTCTTAGTTCTTGTTGTAGCCTTTTCTCTTCTGCTTAAGGAAGACTCTTAAACATTTCTTGTAAGATCCATTTAGATGAACTCTTTTTAGGTTTTGCTTCTGAGAAGCTCTTTATTTTACCTTTAATTCTGAATGATAACTCTGTTGGATAGAGTGTCCAAGGTTGTAGATTTTCCCCTTTCAGTGCTATAAATATATCATGTCCCTCCTTTTGGCTTGCAAAGTTTCTACAGAAAAATAAGCTGATAGCCTTATAGGGGCTCCTTTATTGGTAACTCTTTTTATGTCCCTTGCTGCCTTTAAAATTCTGTCTTTATCTTTAACTGTGCCATTTTAATATGATATGTTTTAAATCATACCAATGTTTTCTTATGTCAGTTTTCAGCACAATAGAAATAAAAACAAAAATAAACAAATGGGATCTAATCAAACTTACAACCTTTTGCCCAGCAAAGGAAACCATAAACAAAGTGAAAAGACAACCTACAGATTGGGAGAAAATATTTGTAAATGATCAACACATAAAGACTTAGCTTCTAAAATATGCAAACAGCTCATACAACTCAATAACAAAAAAACAAATAACCCAGTTTTTTAAAAAATGGGTAAAAGGCCTAAATAAACATTTCTCCAAAGACACACAGATAGCCAAAAAGCATATAAAAAGATGCTCAACATAACTAATTGTTTGAGAAATGCAAATCAAAACTACAGTGAGTTACTAGCACTCACTGGTCAAAGTGGTCATAATTGATGTGGATCCCTTTGGGTTCATTTTGTTTGGGAATTTCTTCAATTTCAGGAAGCTTTCAGCCATAATTTCACCAAATATATTTGCAACACTTTCCTCTCTCTTCTCCTTCTGGGAACCCTATAATGCAAATATTAGTATAATTGATCTAGTCTCAGAGCTCTCTTGAAATTTATTTTTAAATTTGCTTTTCTATTTGGCGCTCTGATTGGGTGATTTTCATTTTTCTGTCTTCCACATTGCTTATGCATTCTTCTCTATCATCTAATCTGCTCTTAATTCTTTTTAGTGTAATTTTTATTTCAGTTACTGAATTCTTCAGCTGTGGCTGATTCTTTTTTAAATTTTCTAGATCTTTGTTAAAATTCTCACTGTATTCATCTATTCTTTTCCCAAATTCAGTTATCATTTTTATTACTAGTGCTTCAATGCTTTTATGTGGTAAATTATTTATCTCTGTTTCACTAGGTTTTTTCAGGGCTTTTTTCCATGTCCTTTACTTTGACATAGTCCTCTGTCTTCTTATTTTGTTTAACTTTCTCTGTCTCTATGAAGTTAGGTGAAACAGTTACCTACCCTATCTTAAAGGGATGTTCTTGGGTGGGAGCTTTACCACCCAGTGCCACCTGTGTGTGCCTGGTGGGTTTTGTGAAATAGCTGGAACTGAAGTGAGCATGGGTCACATACATCCCCAGGGTGTCCTGGCAACCATCACTTTGGTGGGCTGTAAGGCTGGAGGGGTAGAGACAGAGCCAGATGTGAGCTTCTCCTGTGCCTAATGGAAGTCACCATCCTATCTGAGTGGGCAGATAGGGTGCAAACTAGGGGCAAGGCCCAAGGGTTTGGAGCAGAAGCTCTGAAGAGTTGGGTTTCTCCCCATGTGTGTGATGGCACTCTCTGCCTTGGTTGGGACAGTGGAAGGGACCTGGGGGCTAGTGACTTCATGTCTGTGCTGGGTCATGTTTTCCCCATTGTGCATTCCTTGGTTAGAGACTGAGTCAGGTCAGAGGGTTTAGAATCACACTACTGAGCTCATTTTGCCCCTGCTGAAAATATTAGTGTCTACCATGGAACTAGTTTAGCTCCCCATAAATGTGGGCAGGAACTTGTGTGCTGGTAAATGTTGCCTCCTGAAGCAGGGTTGGGTCTGAACTGGTTCTGTTTCCTCTAAGTGTATACACTCTTCTTGGTAAGGACAGCCTTCACAATGGAGAGCAGTGCCAGAACAAGAGGGGATGAAGCTGGCACCCATTGTGGCTGGGTGTACACAAGGGCTTCTCTGGCAAACTGGCCAGAGCCCCAGGCAGTTTTCAATATGTTTCTTGTATGTTGTTCCTAGGAGTAAGCAAGCACGTGCAATGCTCTTCAAGAGTGTTATAATACATACACACAATGGAATATTACTCAGCTATAAAAAGGAACACCTTTGAGTCAGTTATGAGGTAAATGAACCTAGAGCCTATTATACAAAGTGAAATAAGTCTGAAAGAGAAAGACAAATACCATATATTAACACATATGTATGGAGTTTAGAAAGATGGTACTGATAATCCTATATGCAGGGCAGCAAAGGAGACACTGACATAAAGGACAGACTTTTGGACTCAGTGGGAGAAGGAGAGAGTGGGATGATTTGAGAGAATAGCATTGAAACATATAAATTACCATATGTAAAATAGATAACCAGGGAGAGTTTGATGCATGAGAAGAGCACCCAAAGCCAATGCTCTGTAACAACTTGCAGGGGAGGTATGGGAGGGAGGGGAGTTGGAGGGGTTTGGGAATGAAGGGGACACAAGTATACCTAAGGCTGATTCATGTTGATCTATGGACCGTCATACATGAATGAGGGTGGGAACCATCACAATACTGTAAAATAATTATCCTCCAATTAAATAAAATTTTTTTAAAAGAGTATTATCTTGGTTTCTTTCATCTCTCTAGTAAGTCCCACTGGTTTTCAAAACAGCTAAAAAGATTCATCTNCATGAATGATGGTGGGAACCATCACAATACTGTAAAATAATTATCCTCCAATTAAATAAATTTTTTTTAAAAAGAGTGTTATCTTGGTTTCTTTCATCTCTCTAGTAAGTCCCACTGGTTTTCAAAACAGCTAAAAAGATTCATCTTACTGGTGTTGGACCCTTGTGCTGGGGCACCTTAAAGTCCTTGCTCCTTCCAGGGAGGATCCCTGAGCCCATGATATCCCCCTTCTCTTTTGTGTTCCTGCTAAGGTTTGGGTTCTGACCTGATGGTTTCTTCTCTCTTCCTAACTAACTTCATGTGGATCTTTCTTTACAGTGCTGGTTATAGAAGAGCCTTTCTGATAGTTTCCATGTCTTCCACATATAATTGTATTTCTGATTTGTTCTTGGGGAAGGTGAGCTCAGCATCCTCCTTTTCTACTGTCTCTGTCTCCTTCTCTATGTTTAACTTATTGAAGACTCACCAATTTGCTGTTAACAGTAACTTCACAATTGTATATTTCTACTAGTATATATGAGTCCCAGTTCCTCTATAACCTTGTCTACACCTATTTTTTCATTTCAGCAGTCGTAGTAGTAGGATCCTAGTGGGTGTTAAATGATATCTCATTTGGTTTTGATTTGTATTTCATTAGTGACTAGTGTAGAGAAGGCAATGGCACCCCACTCCAGTACTCTTGCCTGGAAAATCCCATGGACAGAGGAGCTTGGTGAGCTGCAGTCCATGGGATCACTAAGAGTCGCACACAACTGAGAGATTTCACTTTCACTTTTCACTTTCATGCTCTGGAGAAGGAAATGGCAACCCACTCCAGTGTTCTTGCCTAGAGAATCCCAGGACGTCAGAGCCTGGTGGGCTGCCGTCTATGGGGTTGCAAGAGTTGGACACGACTGAAGCAACTTAGCAGCAGCAGCAGCAGCAGCAGCAGTGACTAGTGACATTGAGCATCTTATCATGGGCTTGTGCTTATTTGTATATCTACCTTGGAAAATCTCTATTCAAGATTGAATTGTTTGGTTTTGAGTAGTACAGATTTTTTATATATTCAGCTTTTTGTTTAGTTTGCTATTCCTGTCTTCTTCCTTAAGGTATACAGGTTTTTTATTTGAAATATTATTCTTTTAAAAATAGAGGTTTGCAACTATAAATTTGCCTCTGAGCACTGTTTTTTTTCCATAAATTTAGGTATATTATGTTATTTATCTCAATGTATTTATAAATTCCCTTATGACTTCTTTTCTGTTCTATTATTTATTTTTTTAAATGTTTAATTTCCACATATTTGTGATTTCTCTAGTTTCATTCAATGATTGCCCTAGAAGATATTTTGTATTATTTCAATCTTTTTAAATTTATTGAGACCTGTTTTGTGGCCTAGCACATAGTCTATCCTGGAGGATATCTCAGTCACACTCACTGAAAACTGTGTTTTCTTTTTCTGGGGGGTAGAGTGTTATTTCTGTTACATCTAGTTGGTTTATAATATTGTTCAAGTCTTCTATATCCTTATTGGCTACCTATCTAGTTGTATTCATTAATGAAAGTGGCTTATTGAAGTCTCCAACTGTAATTACAAAATTGCCTATTTCTCCTTTCAGTTCCCTAGTGGCTCAGCAGTAAAGAATCCACCTACAATGCTGGAAACACAGGAGACACAAGTTTGATCCCTGGATTGGGAAGATCCCCTGGAGGAGGAAATGGCAACCCACTCCAATATTCTTGCTTGGGAAATCCCATGGACAGAGGAGCCTGGAGAGCTTCAGTCCATGGGATCACAAAGAGTCAGACATGACTTAGTGACTAACACCTTCTTATAATAATTACATGCTGTACCAGTTCAGTTCAGTTGCTCAGTCATGTCCGACTCTTTGCGACCCCATGAATCGCAGCATTCCAGGCCTCCCTGTCCATCACCAACTCCCAGAGTTCACTCAGACTCATGTTCATTGAGTCAGTGATGCCATCCAGCCATCTCAACCTTGGTCATCCCCTTCTTCTCCTTCCCCCAATCCTTTCCAGCATCAGAGTCTTTTCCAATAAGTCAACTCTTCGCATGAGGTGGCCAAAGTACTGGAGTTTCAGCTTTAGCATCATTCCTTCCAAAGAAATCCCAGGGCTAATCTCCTTCAGAATGGATTGGTTGGATCTCCTTGCAGTCCAAGGGACTCTCAAGAGTCATCTCCAAAACCACAGTTCAAAGGCAACAATTCTTCGGCGCTCAGCTTTCTTCACAGTCCAACACTCACATCCATACATGACTACTGGAAAAACCATAGCCTTGACTAGATTGACCTTAGTCGGCAAAGAAATGTCTCTGCTTTTGAATACACTATCTAGGTTGGTCATAACTTTTCTTC
>SJYW01005546.1:55165-72012 GCA_006410735.1 Raphicerus campestris
TTTTGCTATATTGGGCTTCCTTGGTAGCTCAGCTCGTAAAGAATCCACCTGCAATGCAGGAGACCCTGGTTCAATTCCTGGGTCGGGAAAATCTGCTGGAGAAGGGATAGGTTACCCACTCCAGTATTCTTGGGCTTCCCTGGTGGCTCAACTGGTAAAGAATCTGCCTGCAATATGGGAGACCTGAGTTTGATCCCTGGGTTGGGAAGATCCCCTGGAGAAGGGAACGGCTACCTACTCCAGTATTCTATCCTGGAGAATTCCACAGACTGTATAGACCATGGGGTTGCAAAGAACAGCTGAGCGGCTTTCACTCACTTCACTTTTGTTATATTATTTTAGTACTTAAAACTAGTGAACCTTGCTAGGGCCTGGTGCAATCCCTGGTCAGGGAACTGAGATCCCATGAGCCATGCAACGCAAACAAAAAATTAGTGAACTTCACAAAGCTCAGACATGCTAGTATGATGTACTTTTCTGTGTCCAGTCCACGTGGCCACCACCCAGACCAAGGGATGGAATATTTCCAGAACCCCGAGACGGCCTCTCATGCCCCCTCCCAGCCAGCACCCACCCCGCGGCAGCTGTCCACCTGACCTCTCTCCACACGGATGCATTTTACCGGCATGGATGGATCCACGCAGTGTGTGTTGTTTGTGTTTCCTCCTCAGTTTTGTGACTGTGGAATTTCCCCCACATTGTGTGTGAAGCTCTGGTTTGTCCTGTTTGGTTCTTGTGCTGTGTTCTCCTGCATGAAAATACCCTAGTTTATTCATTATTCCGTTGAGAGCTATTTGGACATTTGACGGTTTAGGGATATACTAACTGAAACTACTACTCACAGTCTTGTATCTACCTTTCGGTGGACATAAGCACTCATTTCTGTTTATGTACCCAGGAGTGGAATTGCTGGGTCACAGGGTATTCGTAAGTTATTAGTGGATGCAGTCAGGTTTCCCAAGTGGTTGTACCCACTACAGCTGTGTGGGTACAGGTTGATTTGGAAAGCAGGCGGAGGTGACCATGCAGGACCCAGGGAGACCTCTGGGTCTTGGTCTTTCCAGCTTGGGGACCCCACTCATCCCTCCAGACCTGCACAGCAGCAGCATCACGAATGCTCAGGGTGGCTCCTATCAGCAGTCCTCCTGCTGTCCTTGGGGCACCTGCCATGGCACAGCATGGGGACCCAGGCTTGCAAATGTAAGTAAAAGACGTCAAAGAGAGGCTGTGCTGTAGCCAGCCACCATGCCAGCTGAGTGAGCAGCTGCCTGAGAGTTGCCTGTCTGGGAGGTTGCCTCAAGGATGTGCAGGGAAGGGAAGCCTAGCAGCCCTGCCACTGACTCCTTCATGGTGCTCTCCTAAGGCTACTGTGGTGAGCCTCATGCTCTAAAAACCCGAGTATCTGTGTTCTCGTTCCTTCTCCCGTGTGAGCTGAGAGGGAACAGAGTCCACACAGATTCAACTTTGGATCCCCCAGAGGTGGCCCAGCACTTCTGTATCTAGAAGGTTGGAGAGAGGAGAAGGAAGAGGTGGATGGAGACTAGCAGGCCCTGAATGATCTCCCAGGGGCCTTAGGGGTGAAAAGCTCCCACAGGGCATTGCTCTCAAGAGTGTAGTCAAAGCACTGGTTACCATCACCAGCTTTGACCTCAGACTATCTGGGCTTGAACTCTTGAGCTGGGCCTCAGTATCTTCATCTGTTAAATGGGTAGAGTAATAATCCTTACCTTGGAGTGATGTTGTGAGGACCAAAGGAAAGAATACATGCACAGGGCTGAGCACAGTGCCTGGCCCATAGGAAATGCTCAGTAAATATCAACCCTTCCTGTTCTTCCTCATTGTTAGTAGTAGTATTTGTAGAAAGGACACTGACCTAGGTGGGTTCAAGGTTAAGTAGAGGATGATGGACATTTGTTATGTGCAGGAGGGAACTTTGAGGGCTTGGGCATGAGGCCTTTGAAACATAAACCTTCCTGATATTTCCTCCTTCCCAAGCTAGAGATATATAGTTTTTTTCTGGTGTGTTTTTTTGCAAGGTTATTTTTATCTTGATTACTTTTCTCTGAGGGCCTATAGGACTTTGCATCTATCTAAAACAGTTATTTTATTTTCATAATGGGAATATTTTAAATTGTTTTTGCTGATTAAACTAATACCACTGGTTGTTAAAAAAAAAAAAAGTCCAGTAGCTCAAAACTGTAAAAAGTATAAAGTGAAAATCCCCTTTTATCCCAGCCCCAGGGGTCCCCATCATGATCTGTTTGCTGGATCCCTTCCAGCCTTACTGAACTCAGGTCATGTACAGATATTTTTTAAACATTAAAGAAATTTCTCTTAACACCCTCTTGTGTAACCTGCATCTTTAACACCATACCATGGGCATCTTTTAATGTATTTTGAGGTTGATCACATTTCATGTACAACTCTGCCACCATATATCAAATTAATCTATACAGATGGACATGATGGTTGTTTTTCTTCTTTTCTGTAATATTTTGTTGTTGTTGTTTTCTATTAGAGACATTCCTACTGTGAACAACACTGTGCATAGATCTTTAAATGTTTGCTTTGGTTAAAGAAAAAAAATTAAAGGAACCACACCTTTATCCGCTCTTTGTACTTCCAAATGTGTGAAAGGATGTATTCTTAGATATCAGTTATCTCATTTCCAAGTTTGGGTAATTACCCCTGAGTTTTTGGGAGGGTGGGGTGGGAACAGGACTAAATCCCTAGAGGGGGATGGGATGCATTGTGGCCCCAGATACCTCCTTTCCCTGCTCTCTCCTTTGAACTTGGAGCTGCTTTCCTGGTTGCCGAATGAAGCAGTGTCCTTGTTCTAGCAATGATCTGGTCTGCCTGGTTTTCTAGATGTGTCCTGTGTCCCAAATTCAACCAGTTGCGGTGTCAGGACTAGAACCCAAGGCTTCCACTCTCCCAGGCTGTGTCCTCCGTGGTACCAACCTGTCTGCCCTGTTGGCAGAAGGAAGGAATGGAAACCAACAGGGACGCATGTAGCCATGCCTTTGCTGGCCCTGGGAAAGGAGCTGGAGTCTTTCTGGACCAGGAAGTGAGCCAAGACCTTGTGCCTAGGTGGGTCTGACAGCCCACTCAGTGTGCTGGGCTGGCCACAAAAATAGCCTCTGAGGGCTCCAGCAGCACAACTGGTAAAGAATCCGCCTGCAAGGCAGGAGACCCCAGTTCGATTCCTGGGTTGGGAAGATCCACTGGAGAAGGGATAGGCTACCCACTTCAGAATTCTTGGGCTTCCCTGGTGGCTCAGCTGGTAAAGAATCCGCCTGCAATGTGGGAAACCTGGGTTTGATTCCTGGGTTGGGAAGATCCCCTGGAGAAGGGAAAGGCTACCCACTCCAGTATTCTGGCCTGGAGAATTCCATGGACTGTGTAGTCCATGGGGTCGTAAAGAGTCGGACATGACTGAGCAACTTTAATCACTTAATCACCATGAGCTAGGATGAGGTGAGGAAGGATTCTCCCCTAGAGCCTAGCGCAGAGGCAGCATAGCCCTGCCAACCCCGTGATTTCATGCTGCTGTCCTTTGGAACCGGAAAGAATAGATACCTGTTTGTAAGCCGCTGACTCTTTGATAACTTGTCGTGGCAGCCCGAGAAAACTGATGCACTGCTTTTTAAAATCCTTCCATGGCTCCCCATCCCTTATCAGGAACATTCCTTATCTGGTGCCACGGGTCCTCGATGCTTTATCCACAGCCCACACACTCATTCCCTTCCCTCTCTTCGTCCTCCGGTGAAACACTACGCCGTCGTGTCTGTACAGACCCCCACTGTCCTTCCTTTCGGTCTACTGCCCGAGCTGCACCCTCTGCTCCAAGTCCCCACACTACAGAAAAAGAAGTGAAGGTCCGCAGACACCCAATGGCTTACCCAGGGCCCTACGACTGGGGAGATTCATGACACCCTTTATTCAGCAGAGATGCTGGCTTCAGAAGCCACCTGGGTGCTGTTAATATCAACCTGATTTTGTGCTTGAGATGGAGAGAGTACTGTTCTTCCACTCTGCCCATTTTCAGACAGTCCCATTCCCCCCGCCAAGAGAAGTGGCAGCAGCCTCTCGGATGTGTGTGGGGGTAAGGAGGCAAGAGTGCATTCTTCAGGGAGAGAACGTCCTTCTGTGAACATTTTATGTGCAGTGAGAAGAATGGGAGTTCTGGGCAGGCATGGGCCAAGCTGTTCTATGAATGGAGCCCTTGAATGAACATTGCAGAGTTTCCTAAAGCTGCTAATCGGATTAGCTGTGTAGTGAAGGAAGTACTTAGCGGGACACACACACAGTCACACACGCAGGCACACACACATTCTCCCATCCTTTTGCATCCTCTCTGATGTGGGGGTGCAGAGCCTGACACCCCATTTCTGAATTCTGGGATACCTCTCCCCCTAACCACACGAGATGCGGAGAGAAGGCCTGTGCTGTTGACTTTTTGGGACTTTGGTTGTTTGTTTCTGTCCTAAAGTGTCCAGGAAGTGAAGTTGAACATTCTCATCTTTGCAAATGTTTAGAAACTTGGAGAGGAAATCTCATCTTGCAGTTCTCTCCTTCCGGGTAATGGATCTGATTTCTTGCTCTTTGTAATGAAGACTCTGGAAGGGGAAATGGCTTTAATTACTTACTGGCTCTGATGAAAGCTGACGTTTCCCGCCTTGTCTATTTTTGAGCCACTGGGCCATGTCCATCTCTTTTGAAGGAACAAACCTTACTCTTAACTCCTGCCATCTGTGTAGGATGTCCACATAAGCCCAACAGTTTGGGCATTTGAGTTCAAAATAATAAATCAGCTGGAGAGAGTCGAAGACTTAAGTTGGGGTAACTTGCCTCCTCTCCTTAGGTCTTATCACTCACAGATGGACCCTGCAAAGCCTTCGACTCCTTGAGTTCCTTCTCCTACTTGGCCTGTGACTCATAGGGGTATGTGCTACCATCACCTGGTCTCAGAGTCTCCTCTGAATAGGGGGTCTCATGAAACCACATCCTGACTTCTTTTGAGCCAGTTTGAACTCTATATTTGAGCTCTGGTGCTTCAAGCTGGAGAAAAGAGAAGAAGCAGAGACCATTGAGCATTGAGGGGCTAAATTTAGGCACAAAAGGCTACAGCGTACCCATGAGAGACCCACACGTACCACACGGATTCCTGGGCCCCGCCTTCCAAGGGACCCAACATGTCTCTGTTCCTGGACACATTTTTAGCCGTGAGGCCCTTGCGAGAACTTATGAGTAGGGGTTGCTTTGAGCAGTCCCATCAACAGGCTGTGGTTTTTCTGACTGTCCTCCCATGGAGACATTTCCCATGCTGGATAGACATGGCTTCAGCTCTTCATTAATCTTTATTGGTGGTGGGCATGCTACTAACTGACCAGCGTCCAGGAAAGAAACAGGGGCAGTGGTGGCTCCCTGNATTCCTGGGCCCCGCCTTCCAAGGGACCCAACATGTCTCTGTTCCTGGACACATTTTTAGCCGTGAGGCCCTTGAGAGAACTTATGAGTAGGGGTTGCTTGAGCAGTCCCATCAACAGGCTGTCCTCCCATGGAGACATTTCCCATGCTGGATAGACATGGCTTCAGCTTTTCATTAATCTTTATTGGTGGTGGGCATGCTACTAACTGACCAGCGTCCAGGAAAGAAACAGGGGCAGTGGTGGCTCCCTGTGACATCCTGTAGAAGGGACAGCGTCCTGAGCTTATGGATGAATGGCAGGTTAGGCTTACTGAGATGGAGACAGTTGGGTTCAAAACTGTCTTCTGTCACATCAGAAAACATCATCTGGGTGAGATCTGGTGATCGCTCTTGCCGGAGCCACTGGCTTAGAGGAACAAGAAGCTGTCGGGAACAATCTTACTCATCCTTTCCACTGCCTCCTCCGGAGCTTGGGAATAAGGTCTTGGGGACTTCTTTTTCTCTCCTTATATTGGACTTGATATTTTGTGCTTCACAAATCCCTCTGAGAGTCTGATGAGTATTTGCAGCACTTCTTTGAGAAAAAGATACCTACACAGTTTTGCTTGCAGTTTTAAGAAGTTAACTCTGTGAATTCCAAGTTAGAAAACTCAGGTCCACGGTCCCCCTTTCCTGTCTGTTTCCCCTCTATCAGAGATGTTCTCACATGGACATACTGGATCCTAGAGCTGCAGGATAGAAAGGCATGGATGCTGGGGTCAGGCGGGCCTCACTGGCTCTGAACTGATTAACTGTGGGAGTTAGGGGATTCCTTCCTTTTTTGGAAAGTGGAAATGTGTGAGGAATGGGAAAGTGTGGGAGGTAAAGCACTCAGCCTGGAGTCTGAGGAATGGTGGGTGCTCAAGGAATAATACTCGTATGACTGTATGCTGGCTCCTGCCTTCTCATCTCCCAGCCCACCTCTGTGTCCCAGACTCCGCACTCCCTACATGCCTGGAAGTCGCTTCCTTTGTGGTACCCTGCCTGCCTGCCGCTGGGGTTTCTGGAGCTGGGCCTGTACCAGTGTCATCTGATCAGATCCTTAGATTTAGATCCCACCAGTCATGGGGAATCTCTATCAATCCCCAACGTAAAGCCTTCCCGAGTCCACCTGAGTCAAACTCTAGGTCACGAAGTCGGCCAAACAAAGATCTGAGAATGGATTAGATGGAAGGAGATGGAATTTTAATGATGGGCGTGATTATGGTTCTTCTTTGATGGCGACAGCCAAAAGAATAACTACTGTTTGTGGTGTGCTAATTGTGTCTTGCTGTTTACTCTCTTAGTCACATCCAACTCTTTGTGACCCCACGGACTGTAACCTGCCAGGCTCCTCTGTCCACAGGATTTTCCAGGCAAGAATACTGGAGTGGGCTGCTATTTCCTTCTCCAAATAGTGTCTTAAATGATCTCATTTAATCTTCATGCAACAGCTCTATGTGGCAGGTTACTGTTGATACCTACAGATATGTAAGCTAATGTTCAGAGAAGTTGTGTAACCTTTCTTTGATCACACAACTAACTGTTGGTAGAGCCAAGATGAGGACTTAACTTTGTCTAATGTCAAAGGCTGCGTTTAGCCTCTACGCTGCATTGCTTCTAGAAATAGCTGCTGGCTTCACCACTAACCCTGTTGCCTTGAGCTGTGAAGGCTTGGTTTCCCCACCACTACCTTTGCGAGGTGAAGATAGAAGACAAGGGCGAGTTCTAGGCGCTTATGGAGCTGCTGTTCATCCTGCCCCTGCCATCTCAGGTTGCTGTGTTCATGTTCAGTGTGTGCCTTGCTTTGCCCACCAAACTGTCAACAGCTGTGACTTCTCTTTGTTTGGTTTTGGCTCTCTCTCTTTAGTTCCAGCATCGGCCTGGGCACAGGGACAGCAGCAGACAAACCCTTGTGAGTTGAAGATGGAGCCTCCTTGCTCCTCTGCTCCCCCAGGCCACCTGGGGTTAGGACTGTTCGTTTGAATGTGGGTGCCTGGCATGGGATCCATCAGTGAAGAAAGGCGCATGCTCAGGGGTGGTGCCCTCGGGCTGGGCAAGCCCAGATCACCTTGCAAGAGTAGCTGAAGAGGGTATCCTTTGGCCACATGGTCAATAGCTTATCTTTACCTTTGTACAGAGCCCTAGGTGTGGTCCTTGGGTCTTTTCCAAGCCAGAGACAAAGTGCCAGCCTTTCTTCCCACTCCTCCAGAGCTCCTCTCAGCTCTTTTCTTTGTGGATCTGAGCCCACCCCTCGCTGATGGCTCTATTCCACTCCTCCCCTTCCAGAGAGAATTTGCCTTGGCTTCCACAGTCTAGAACTTGATCTTTATAGCTGCACTGTGACTTAGGCCTGTTTTACACTCCCCTTGTGTCCGCCCACAGCTCCGCTGAACACTGTCTTCTTGGTAAGAGTCCCTTTCCCTCTCTCCCCCTCCACTCGCTCTCTTCTTCCTTTAAGGACCAGATGCTAATTGGGAACCTCTTCTGTGCTCAGCACCGAGGGTACAGCTGTATCCACTTTTTCTTCCGCCATTAAGGAGATGGAATTTTAATGATAGGTGTGATTATGGACCTGCTTTGGCAGTACTGCAGGAATGGGGCAGGCTGAGGTGGGGGAGGACCTGGAACCAAAAGACCCCATGGGTTTGGGGGCCTACCGACTTCCCAGAGGAGGTAAGGTCCAGTGGGCAGAACTCACACCTGGAGAGAAGGCCCAGGGTGACAGCTGTCATTAGGCAGAAGTCAGTATTGTACGTCCAGCCTGGGACCCAAGACCTGATGGAAGGCAGGAATGTTCGTGTGAAGCTGGAGAGCCAGGCAGACAGCATCAGAGAGGCCTGTAATAGAACTCACAGAGGGTTCCAGTGCCATGCTGGGAGCTGGGAAGAAAAGGCAAGGACCCTGGTTCTTCTGCAAAGTGGGTACTAAGGAGGACAAGAAGTCGGAGCCTTGGCCTGAGAGCATAAGGTGGGGATGAGGGTTAGAAGTTAAGCAGAATTCCTTAGATCAAAATCGGAGCCAAAGGTGATGTGCCGCTGTGACCCTCAAGTGTGGAGTGCAAACTCCCTAAATCCCCCCGCCTGAGGACAGGCAACTGGAGAAGAGGACTGGGGTGAGCAACTGGGCGAGGCCTGACAGTTATTCTGCCCATAAAGTTTTCAATTTAGTGAGATGATTTGAGATGAAAAAGAGGCATCTGATAAAGTGCACATCTGCTCTTTGGGAAGGAAAAAAGAATGCAACATAAGGATTCTATCATCTCTCTCCCTGAGGCCTCGTTCAGAGGCTGACTTATACCTTGGACTGAAGCCAGAGTTCTCTGTGAATTTGAAATGTTGGGAAAAGTTAATTCACCTTTGGATTGATTTTTATTATGACTTGTGTTTGTCAGAATTTGGAGAAACTGGGCTGGAAGGCTACTTGGAGTCACAACAGGGTGCAGAACCACGTGGGGGAGGGGCAGGGACCACCCTTGGTCGTCCATGCAGGGAGCCACTTTCCCAGCCATGCCACCCCACCTCCCCGCCCTGCCCCCCACCAGCAGAGGACCTTGAATCTGGGAGCCCGAGTCAAAACTGAGAGATATAGCTTGAGAAACCAGGACAAAGAGTTTACTGCCTGACCTTCTAGGCAAGGGCCTTTCAGTTTAGAGATACAGAATCCTACTCGATGGAAAAAGAAAAAAAAAAAAGAATCCTACTCGATACAGCTCGATAGAAGAGTTTATTTAGGGATATATTTTCTTGGCCATCGAAGGACAGAAGCAGAAGAGCTGGCCTCCGGGGACTCAACTAAAGACTAGAGAGAAAAGAAGGCTGGCCTCTCTCAGGAGCCACAGAGAATCTCCTTCCTGCTTTTTCTCTCCTTGCACCGGACCTTCGTGGCCAGCATGCCCGCATGTGCCTTGTGATCCCTCTGCTTGAGTGTTCCCCACTGAATGCCTGCGGTACCCATCTATATAGGGTACTGGAGAAGCCCTCAGAGTGGAAGAGATCACCAAAGGAAGGAGTAAGAAGTGAGCTGATCAGTGCCCCGGGGAGGCAGGAGGAAGAAACAACGTGATGAAAGAAGCAGGTGTGGGTGTGTCTCTGTGGCTTCAGAGAGGAGGGAAGGCTGGAGCCGCCTCTGGGCAGTGGAGGGGACAGATGAGCGAGCTGACCCCCGGTGTGTGGAGATGTGGAAGGAGCTCCCTTTGCAGTTAACTTGGTCTTGGGGACAAGCCTATTAACCTCACACCTCTTTGCCATTTATATTATTTTCATGGGAAAATATGAGTTCCCATCAGTCATCTTAATACCTGGAATTCGGGAACACAGCCTTACGAGAGCTGGGGATGGCTAGTCTTGGGTGAGGCTCTAGCCTTTGCCACTCAGTTTTGGCCAACAGAAAGATTGTGCCTCACCTGTCCAAGCATCACTCTTTGCTTCTTCTTAATCTGATTCTATTTTCATGCTCTGTTAACTGTGTATTTTTTTAAAATTTATTGAATAGAAATCTGTTTTCTGTTAATTTAAACAGTAGGTGATCCCTAAAGCAAAATGAAATGAAACAAATGTACTCTAAGGCTTTTTATTTATGCAGCTCTCTGACTGATTGTTCTAGCATCAGTGGCCTCAATATAAACAATATTCCCCACTCTGACCTAAGAGCACACTGTCGTGAATCCTTTGTGACAAAACAAAGGATGCGTTTATCCAATAATTAACCACTCTTAAAGTTTTTTAGTGTAGCATTTTTAGTTTTCTTACTCCCTTGCTTTTGTTTTTCTTGGCTTCTTTTGGATGTGTACAATTTGTTACAGCTGAAACTGACCTTTGTTTCTCATCAGCCACATGTGTACATGTGCTCCCAATCCTGAAACCCCCTCCCACCTCCCACCCCATATCATCTCTCTGGATCATCCCCGTGCACCAGCCCCAAGCATCCTGTATCCTGTATCGAACATAAACTGGCACTTCATTTCTTACATGATAGTATACATGTTTCAATGCCATTCTCCCAAATCATCCCACCCTCTCCCTCTCCCACAGAATCCAAAAGTCCATTCTAGACCTCTGTGTCTCTTTTGTTGTCTCACATACAGGGTCATCATTACTATCTTCCTAAATTCCATGTATATGTGTCAGTATACTGTATTGGTGTTTTTCTTTCTGGCTTACTTCACTCTGTATAATCGGCTCCAGTTTCATCCATCTCATTAGAACTGATTCAAATTTATTCTTTTTAAGGGCTGAGTAATACTCCATTGTGTATATGTACCACAGCTTTCTTATCCATNCACCCCACCTCCCCGCCCTGCCCCCCACCAGCAGAGGACCTTGAATCTGGGAGCCCGAGTCAAAACTGAGAGATATAGCTTGAGAAACCAGGACAAAGAGTTTACTGCCTGACCTTCTAGGCAAGGGCCTTTCAGTTTAGAGATACAGAATCCTACTCGATGGAAAAAGAAAAAAAAAAAAGAATCCTACTCGATACAGCTCGATAGAAGAGTTTATTTAGGGATATATTTTCTTGGCCATCGAAGGACAGAAGCAGAAGAGCTGGCCTCCGGGGACTCAACTAAAGACTAGAGAGAAAAGAAGGCTGGCCTCTCTCAGGAGCCACAGAGAATCTCCTTCCTGCTTTTTCTCTCCTTGCACCGGACCTTCGTGGCCAGCATGCCCGCATGTGCCTTGTGATCCCTCTGCTTGAGTGTTCCCCACTGAATGCCTGCGGTACCCATCTATATAGGGTACTGGAGAAGCCCTCAGAGTGGAAGAGATCACCAAAGGAAGGAGTAAGAAGTGAGCTGATCAGTGCCCCGGGGAGGCAGGAGGAAGAAACAACGTGATGAAAGAAGCAGGTGTGGGTGTGTCTCTGTGGCTTCAGAGAGGAGGGAAGGCTGGAGCCGCCTCTGGGCAGTGGAGGGGACAGATGAGCGAGCTGACCCCCGGTGTGTGGAGATGTGGAAGGAGCTCCCTTTGCAGTTAACTTGGTCTTGGGGACAAGCCTATTAACCTCACACCCTCTTTGCCATTTATATTATTTTCATGGGAAAATATGAGTTCCCATCAGTCATCTTAATACCTGGAATTCGGGAACACAGCCTTACGAGAGCTGGGGATGGCTAGTCTTGGGTGAGGCTCTAGCCTTTGCCACTCAGTTTTGGCCAACAGAAAGATTGTGCCTCACCTGTCCAAGCATCACTCTTTGCTTCTTCTTAATCTGATTCTATTTTCATGCTCTGTTAACTGTGTATTTTTTTAAAATTTATTGAATAGAAATCTGTTTTCTGTTAATTTAAACAGTAGGTGATCCCTAAAGCAAAATGAAATGAAACAAATGTACTCTAAGGCTTTTTATTTATGCAGCTCTCTGACTGATTGTTCTAGCATCAGTGGCCTCAATATAAACAATATTCCCCACTCTGACCTAAGAGCACACTGTCGTGAATCCTTTGTGACAAAACAAAGGATGCGTTTATCCAATAATTAACCACTCTTAAAGTTTTTTAGTGTAGCATTTTTAGTTTTCTTACTCCCTTGCTTTTGTTTTTCTTGGCTTCTTTTGGATGTGTACAATTTGTTACAGCTGAAACTGACCTTTGTTTCTCATCAGCCACATGTGTACATGTGCTCCCAATCCTGAAACCCCCTCCCACCTCCCACCCCATATCATCTCTCTGGATCATCCCCGTGCACCAGCCCCAAGCATCCTGTATCCTGTATCGAACATAAACTGGCACTTCATTTCTTACATGATAGTATACATGTTTCAATGCCATTCTCCCAAATCATCCCACCCTCTCCCTCTCCCACAGAATCCAAAAGTCCATTCTAGACCTCTGTGTCTCTTTTGTTGTCTCACATACAGGGTCATCATTACTATCTTCCTAAATTCCATGTATATGTGTCAGTATACTGTATTGGTGTTTTTCTTTCTGGCTTACTTCACTCTGTATAATCGGCTCCAGTTTCATCCATCTCATTAGAACTGATTCAAATTTATTCTTTTTAAGGGCTGAGTAATATTCCATTGTGTATATGTACCACAGCTTTCTTATCCATTCACTGACCTTTGTTTCCAATGCATTTACTACTCAAATATTTTCTTGTTGGGCATGATAATGAACTAAATTGTTTTCAAACAAAACCAGTGCCATGCCCCTTCAGTTATCCAATGCATGGCAGACCTTGACATGTCAATTCGCCTCATGGGACCTCCTTGTCTGTAGAACGGAGGGTTGGACTTTAAGCTTCCTGAGGGCCAAGAATGATTCTCTCAGTTCCTCTGACAAAATGATCCATGAATGTATGTGGACTCAGTGATGGTGTTAGCGGCATTCATGGTTGATCAGATATCTGTATGTCTTCAGCTCCTCCATCATGGGATGCCTCATGGGACTTTAGAACGGTCTGCTCAAATTACATCTAACATGAGACTTTCTAAAGACCCTCCAGTGGGCTCCTTGGAATCTCATCCTGCATTCAGGTCGACATATTTCTCTTTGGTATCCTTTACTGACCCTGTTTGGCCACAAACAGTGAGAGAAAAGCACCTCCTGACCCGGACACTGAGCCTCTGAACTTTGTTAGTCCCCATCCTGCTCCTTGCCGCTACTTCAGAGATTCTCTACGACGCTCCTGCATCCCTGGGCCTTGCTGCCCTGGCCTGAGGAATTCCCGTCTTGCCTGACAGGGGCACCCCCTAGAGGCGTTCCCATTTGCTCCACAGCCCAGAGGTCCTAAGCAGTCAGCCCACCAGCCAAATCTGGTCTGCAGATGTGCTTTGTTTGTTTTGTAGAGCTTACATTTTTTAAAAATTTACTGCCAAAATTTAAAAATCAAATTTCTCATTAAAAACCCAGAACTCTGGCTTCTCATGAAAAGTTGGAAGTTCTGGCCCCACTGGTCCAGCAGTCCCACATAACAACAAGCAACAGGGTTGCGTAACGATGGACCAGACTCTGGAGGAGCAGGTGCTCTGTGGTTTGCCGCAGACCTCACTGCTCCCCAAGCATCTTTCACACCCTGGTGTTTTACTTGCCTTGGCCTCTAACTCTGGGCGTTGGAGTTGGCACTTCGGGCCAGTAGGTAAGGGTCGATGTCCTAATGCAGGTCCCATGACAACAGCCGGGGCTGCACCTCTCTGCTCCATCTAGGGAGGAGGTCCTAAGCGTTAACTATTGCCTGGTAGTCTGGAATACCAACCTTCTCCTGGAGTCTCTTTTCTTCCTTTCTTGGAACTTTCTATCAAAGTCCTCATCCTAGTCCTCATCCTATCCCCTCTTTACCCCCACAGCACACCATGCCATATCCCAGGCTCTGGTTGGCATTAGGGTGCCAACAGGACAGTGTCCCACAGCAGGTGGTTTATGGCCCAGCATGTGCTGCTTGGCATCAGAACACACTCTTTCTGGCCCAGGAAATCAGAGGAATGGGACCATTAGGTATTAATCTTTCTGAAACAAAGGGCTCATTCCACATCACTGACATACACCATCACCCAGAAAAAGACTAGTCACCCTAATCTCTATTCACCTAGGTTATCTCTTAAAGATGAAGTCATTGCTCTGTGCTTCTTCTTGAACTAAGTTGACTTCTGTCCCAAAAGGTCAAAGACAGACTGTGGAGCTCCATGGTCCTCTTTCTGCTTCTCTCCTCCAGTTTCCTGAAGAGGGCTTGGGCTGGTCTTCCTTTCCATGATTCCTGAGTTCCTTGCTACTCTTCCTGTGACCCACTTCATGGGGTTTGTCCTTTGAGACATCTATAGATCTGTAAATCTTTATCAGTCATTTGGTCATCTGTGCAAAGATCACATGCCAAAATTCTTCTAAGATGTTCAGTGAGGACAAATGTATGTCTCTTCCAAGGAACGTTATACCAGGTAGTGAGAAAGACTTAACCCTTGGGTGTCGATTACCTTTTCTTTATTGTCAGGGATTTTCCCTTCCTTTTCTGTTCCCATCAGACACCAAGGGACAGAGCAGTGAGGCAAAGAGTAAGGGTCCAGAGTTGGACCCTCCCAGCTCTGCTACATACCAGGTGGTGACTACAGATCGAGTACTTTAACCTCCTCAAGCCTCAGTTTCCTTATCTGTAAAATGGAGGTGGCCATAATAATTTACCCCACTCAGGTGCAGCGAGAAATCACACAATTGAGATAATACATGCAAGTATCAGTCAGTCCTCTTCAGTCCAGTTCAAATGGACATACTTGTTAAGCCTCTGCTATGAAACCACACAATGGAAATAGACATGATATTGTCTTGGTCCTTAGGAATTAAGTGTCTCATATTGAACAACAGACTTGGTCTGCAAATTGTTATACTACAGAGATGCTATGATCAGGGCTGGGAGCCACTTGAGAGGAGGGACCGTGTCTGACAGCTGGTACAGTGCCTGGCACTGAGAGGTGCCCCTTAGAAGCTTGCTGAAAGAATGAATGAACGGGTGGATGAGTGAAGGGCCACTAGGGGTTTGTAGGTGAAACACAGAGATAAGAGATGGCTTCATAGAGCAGGTTAAGCTGAGCTGTGGAGATTTTGATTAGGGTTGATGTAGGGAGGGCATTGCAGGTGGAAGGCAGAGCCTGAATAAAGTCATGGAGTGGGGAGCTTGGGGTGAGAACTGAGTGGCTCAGGGTGGTTGGTGGGTGGGTGAGGAGGTAGGACTCGGGGGAGAAGGGAAGCTGGAAAGGCTTGTTGGGACCAGACACCAGTGGGACTTGGGCTGAGGACTTAAACTCCCCTCCCTTTTCTGCCTCAGTGCCCAGAAAGCTGTGTAGACTGTGGGTGAATTATTTAAAGTTTTCTATGCCTCAGTTCTTTCATTTGTAAGTAAAGTCAGTAATAGTCCTTACCTCATTGGACTATGCTGAGAATTAAATGAGAAAATACACGTAAGGCAGCAAGCATAGTCCTTGGAAAACAAGGTCCCCAGTAAATAATTTCTCTCAGCAAAGCTCTTACTTGTAATGTAAGTGAATGAGTAGATGGGGAAAAAATGGAAACAGTGGCAGATTTCATTTTCTTGAGCTCCATAATCACTGCAGATGGTGACTGCAGCCATGAAATTAGAAGACGCTTGCTCCTTGGAAAAAAAAAGCTATGACAAATCTAGACAGCATATTAAAAAGCAGAGACATCATTTTGCCCACAAAAGTCTGTGTAGTCAAAGCTATGGTTTTTCCGTTAGTCGTGTACAGATGTGAGTGCTGGACCATAAAGAAGGCTGAGTGCTGAAGAATCGATGCTTTCAAACTGTGGTGCTGGAGAAGACTCTTGAGAGTCCCTTAGAGAGTAAAGAGATCAAACCTGTCAATCCTAAAGAGAATCAACCATGAATATTCATTAGAACTGATGCTTAAGCTAAAGTTCCCGTATTTTGGCCACCTGATGTCAAGAGACAACTCATTGGAAAAGACTCTAGTGCTGGGAAAGACTGAGGGCAGGAGGAGAAGGGGACAACAGAGGATGAGATGGTTGGATGGCATCGGTGACTAAATGGATATAAGTTTGAGCAAACTCGAGGGAAGTCTGACATGCTGCAGTCTATAGGGTCGCAAAGAGTCGAACCCAACTTATCAACTGCACAACTACAGCAACTCAGTGAATGACACTTATCTTGGCCAATCCATTCTACTCCCCCAGGAATAACAGGATGACATCACAGAAGCCGTCACCTGAGTGTTTTCCTAATGTACACATGCGTCCTAAGATGCCTGAGTCGTGTCCGACTCTTTGCAACCCAATGGACTGCAGCCTGCCAGGCTCCTCCGTCCATGGGGTTCTCCAGGCAAGAATACTGGAGTGGGCTGCCATGCCAGGGGTCAAACTCAAGTCTCTTCTGTCTCCCGCACTGTCAGGCAGTTTCTTTACCACCAGCTCCACCTGGGAAGCCCACTCCAGTATTCCCATGGGCAGAGTGGCCTAGTGGACTATAGTCCATGGGGTAACAGGATGTGTATCTTCTTACTGTATATCTTTAGTTAATGTTTTAGTTATTTGATGTCTCAAGTTGTTATGGAGCAATGTTTAAAGAAATACCATGCTTGGGTGCAGAGAAGGTCTGGTTTCTACTGACTCCCATTGACCATCAATGGATCCTCAGCCTAAACTTGGTTCTCTTAAGTGCATTTTAAGGAGAACTTGAACTTTTTACTTCATTTGTGGTATTTCTGGTATAAAATGTCTTGTCTCCATGGCTTACTGTTTCACCCCATTTCAGACTTCAGAATAGTTTTAGAACCAATAGTAATAATAGCTAACTTTCAGTTCAGTTCAGTCACTCAGTCGTGTCCGACTCTTTGCGACCCCATGAATAGCAGCACGCCAGGCCTCCCTGTCCATCACCAACTCCCGGAGTTCACTCAAACTCATGTCCATCGAGTCCGTGATGCCATCCAACCATCTCAT
>SJYW01005546.1:72434-83292 GCA_006410735.1 Raphicerus campestris
TAATGGACTAGTTGTATGTTAAAATCCAGAAGGGTAAATGCAGGCTGTTTTCTTATCTGTATTTAATTTGTTCTACGATGAGAAAAACATATATTTGTGTCATTTCAAAAGCCTAATTTAAAATAAATAATATAAATATATATATAAAAAGAAGTGAATGTATTGATACATACTACAGCATGGGTGATTCTTTTTGTTGTTGCTGCATGGAGGCTTTCTCTAGTTGCTGCAGGTAGGGGCTACTCTCTAGTTGTGGTGCACAGGCTTCTCATTGAATTGGTTTCTCTTCTTGCGAGGCAGAGTCTCTAGGGTGTGAAGGCTTCAGTAGTTACAATGCATGGGGCTCAGTAGTTATAGTATACAGGCTTAGTTTCCCTGAGGCATGTGGGATCTTAGTTCCTGGACCATGGGTCCAACCAGTGTCCCCTGCATTAGCAGGTGGATTCTTAACCACTTTACCACCAGGGAAATCCCAGCATGGGTAATTCTTGAAAAAATATGCTAAGTAAAAGAAACCAGTCACAAAGGCCACATACTGTATAGTTCCATTTAGATTAAGTGATTGCTTAAAACTAGAAGAATGTTGGAATTAAGGAGTGATAACTAAAAGGTAAAGGGTTTTGTTTTGAAGTGATGAATATGTTCTAAAATTGATTGTAGTGATGGTTGTACAACTATGTTCAAAGACCATTGAATAATGCACTTTAAATGGGCGAATTGTATGCTATATAATGCTGTTGCAGAAACACAGATCAATATGAGAGATGCTATGATGAATAATTAATAGATATTATTTTTAATATCATAAAGAGTATAATATCTAATGTATTGATATAATTAATATAATAGCTAATAATTTTTCATATAAGTACAGCAGCTAATATTTATTGAGCACTGACTTTGTGCTAGGCACCATGTTAAACACATATACTATTTTATTTGATTGACATAATAACTCTGTGAGGTGGGTACTTTTATTTTATTTAACAGATGAAGAAACCATGAGACATTAACTAGATCTATTTTGATGATCATTTCACAAAAACAAGCATTAAATATTATGTTGTACATCTGAAGCTAATATAATGTTATATATCAGTTAAAAACAAAATCTTGAGACAGAGAACTTAAATACTGTTCAAAGTTACACATTTGGTAAATGAGAGCCATGTGTTACCAAAGACATTGCTCCTAATCAACAGATTATGTTCCCTGGAACAATAAGAAATGGATTTTGTCTTTTCATCTCTGTATCATGAGCTGTAAATACATAATAACATTGAAAAAATGTTTGGTCAGTGAATTGGTTTCAGACAGCAAGGGAGAAGGAAAGCCCTGTTACTCAGAGTATCAATAAAAGGGGTGAGTACTATAAATAATGAAATATCAGGAAAGAAGTTATTATTGTTCTTGACTATCTACTGAGTAAGTATTGTTAAATGATATATGCTGCTAAGTCGCTTCAGTCCTGTTCAACTCTGTGCAACCCCAGAGACGACAGCCCACCAGGCTCCCCCATCCCTGGGATTCTCCAGGCAAGAACACTGGAGTGGGTTGCCATTTTCTTCTCCAATGCATGAAAGTGAAACGTGAAAGTGAAGTCGCTCAGTCGTGTCTGACTCTTAGCGACCCCATGGACTGCAGCCTACCAGGCTCCTCCATCCATGGGATTTTCCAGGCAAGAGTACTGGAGTAGGGTGCCATTGCCTTCTCCTAAATGATATATAAATNCATGACCCCATGGGCTGCAGCCTACCAGACTCCTCCATCCATGGGATTTTCCAGGCAAGAGTACTGGAGTAGGGTGCCATTGCCTTCTCCTAAATGATATATAAATATTGATATTTTGAACCAATAAAAGGTATGAACCTAACAGAAGCAGAAGAGATTAAGAAGAGGTGGCAAGAATACACAGAAGATGTATACAAAAAGATCTTCATGACCCAGATAACCACGATGGTGTGCTCACTCAGCTAGAGTCAGACATCCCAGAATGTGAAGTCAAGTGGGCCTTAGGAAGCATCACTATGAAGAAAGCTAGTGAAGGTGATGGAATTCCAGTTGAGCTATCTCAAATCCAAAAAGATGATACTGTTAAAGTGCTGCCTTCAATATTCCATCAAATTTGGAAAACTCAGCAGTGGCCACAGGACTGGAAAAGGTCAGTTTTCATGACAATCCCAAAGAAAGGCAATGCCAAAGAATATTCAAACTACCATAGAGTTGCACTCATTTCACATGCTAGCAAGGTAATATTCAAAATCCTTCAAGATAGGCTGCAACAATAGGTTAACTGAGAACTTTCAGATCTACTAGCTGCATTTAGAAAAGTTGGCTGAACCAGAGATTAAATTGCCAATACCAGTTGGATCATAGAAAAAGCAAGAGAATTTCAAAAAAACATCTACTTCTGCTTCATTGACTGTACTAAAGCCTTTGAGAGTGTGGATCACAACAAACTGAAAAATTCTTAAAGAGATGGGAATACCAGACTACCTTACCTGCCTCCTTAGAAACTTGTAGCAGGTCAAAAAGCAACAGTTAGAATCAGATATGAAACAACGAACTGGTTCAAAATTGCAAAAGGAGTACATCAAGGCTGTATTTTGTCACCCTGCTTATTTAACTTCTATGTAGAGTACATCATGTGAAATGCTGGGCTGGATGAAGCTCAAGTTGAAATCAAGATTGCTGGGAGAAATAGCAATAACCTCAGATATGCAAATGACAACACCCTAATGGCAGAAAGTGAAGAGGAACTAAAGAGCCTCTTGATGAAGGTGAAAGAGAATAGTGAAAAAGCTGGCTTAAAACTCAACATTCAAAAAATGAAGATCATGGCATCCAGTCCCATCACTTCATGGCAAATAGATGGGGGAAAAAATGGAAACAGTGACAAAGTTTATTTTCTTGGGTTCCAAAATCACCACAGATGGTGACTGCAGCCATGAAATTAAAAGATGCTTACTCCTTGGAAGAAAAGTTACGATGAACCTAGACAGTGTATAAAAGAGCTGAGACATCACTTTGCCCACAAAGTTCCATATAATCAAAGCTATGGTTTGTTTTTCCAGTAGTCATGTATGGATGTGAGAGTTGGACCATAAAGAAAGCTGAGCGAAACTGCGATGTTGGAGAAGACTCTTGAGAGTACCTTGACAGCAAGGAGATCAAACCATTCAATCCTAAAGCAAATCAACCCTGAATCTTCATTGGAAGGACTGATGCTGAAATTGAAGCTCCAATATTTTGATCACCTGATGCAAAGAGCCGACTCATTGGAAAAGACCCTGATGCTGGGAAAGATTGAGGGCAGGAGGAGAAGGGGACGACAGAGGATGAGATGACTGGATGGCATCACCAACTCAATGGACATGAGTTTGCGTAAACTCAGGGAGATGGTGAAGGACAGGGAAGCCTGGAGTTCTCCAGTCCATGGGGTTGCAAAGAGTCAGACACAACTGAGTGGCTGAACAGCAACAACCAATAATTAATCTCAAACTACATTTACAGTGCCAGAATAAAAGATATTAGGAGAATATATTAGTAAGGAGTTATTGAATTAATTCCTTCTATCTAATAAAGGAATACAGTTTCTCTAGTATACTAATGCATTATTCAGTTAAGTTTTAGAGACTATCTCCGAATTAGAAGCATAAGTTTTCTTACCTTCTGCTCGGTTATCCACAATCTGCTCAAGTTCACTCTAGGAACAGGCACTTACCTTTATCCAGCTCTATGGACAGACTCCTGTTGCCAGTCAAGTGGGAGACAGAGCAGGACACATTCAGCACGTGGCGGCCCTCCCAGCGGCAAGTGCTCTGGACGGTCACTGTGCCGTTACCCCAGCAAGGCTCTTGCTCAGTGACGCAGTCCCCCTCTGGGGTCCAGGAGATCTGTGCAGCCGGCTTCCCTGCAGCTGCCTTGCACACTGCAGTTCCCTTCTCAGTTTGAACAAGGGTCACTTCGGGGGGCACTGCAGAAATGTAAGGGAAATGCTTCAGTCTTAGAGCCTGGGACATAGAATTCAGAGATTTGTTTCGGTCCCAAATCTGGTAATTGGAAATACCAAAATATATGATGTTCCTTACCTAACACTTGGAGGTGATACTCATGCTGGAAATTCCCATAACTTGTTAATATTTGGCACGTGTAATTCCCATCATGAGTGATGGCCACTGGATCAACCTGAAGGGCAGGATTCTCATCAGGTCTGGAGGCCCAGGTTATTCTCTTGTCAGTACAGTTTCCTCCTATGGTCTGATTTGTATCACGTCTGTAGGCTCTGAAGCAGGATGGCTTGTCTCTGAGGGCTATTTCCCATGTTACCAACAGACTTAGCCACAGCACAGGAGGGCAAGTGAGCACAGCTTTTGTATCCACTAGTACTGATAGTGAAGTTTTAACTGGACACCCACACAGGCACAAACATGAAAATAATAAGAGAAAAGCTCTTTATAGAACTTCATGTGTTAAAATTAATCCACAGTATATTCAAGTACAACATGACGTACTTGAACTTTGCTGGTGGTCATATTCCAGAAATATTAGACTCACACAAGAAATTACATGAAATATATATAACCCCGGAGAAGGAAACTGTAACTTGCTACAGTATTCTCGCCTGGAAAATATACAAAGTATTAAACTTATCCAAAGATTAACTAACTTCATCCTGTATTATGAATCATTAAGAAAGCAACATGAATTATATATGCAACAAAATTTTTCAAGTGTTATAACATTAGTTCAGGAGATTTGATGTCTATAAAACAAAATCTATAAGACAGTGTTCTAAATCTAATCTTTTGGTCATAGAGACTAGCAGATTTATCTTGTAATTCATACTCCATGGGATAGAAAAAATAATAAGTGATGTTTTATCTCTCCCTAAGTTTTGATGAGAGAATAAATCAGTAACCTCAAAACTAAAAGCCTATTCCTAAGAGTAGCACTTCAGACAAGCATTAAGTAGAATGGCATTCAGGTAAGCAAGCTGGGAATTTTTTAAACAAGCTGGAAACTTTTTAAGTTTATTTTTTATCTGGAGAATCCCAAAGTCAGTAAAATCAACAGATCTTCCTTACTTCCCTCCTTCCCTCACTCCTTCCCTCTGTTCTTCCTTCTTTCCTTTTTTCCTATTCAGTTATACTACCAGACTGTTCAACTGTGAACTTTGCTTGCAGATTTTATTTCTGGATATTAAATGTAATTATNCGGTCCCAAATCTGGTAATTGGAAATACCAAAATATATGATGTTCCTTACCTAACACTTGGAGGTGATACTCATGCTGGAAATTCCCATAACTTGTTAATATTTGGCACGTGTAATTCCCATCATGAGTGATGGCCACTGGATCAACCTGAAGGGCAGGATTCTCATCAGGTCTGGAGGCCCAGGTTATTCTCTTGTCAGTACAGTTTCCTCCTATGGTCTGATTTGTATCACGTCTGTAGGCTCTGAAGCAGGATGGCTTGTCTCTGAGGGCTATTTCCCATGTTACCAACAGACTTAGCCACAGCACAGGAGGGCAAGTGAGCACAGCTTTTGTATCCACTAGTACTGATAGTGAAGTTTTAACTGGACACCCACACAGGCACAAACATGAAAATAATAAGAGAAAAGCTCTTTATAGAACTTCATGTGTTAAAATTAATCCACAGTATATTCAAGTACAACATGACGTACTTGAACTTTGCTGGTGGTCATATTCCAGAAATATTAGACTCACACAAGAAATTACATGAAATATATATAACCCCGGAGAAGGAAACTGTAACTTGCTACAGTATTCTCGCCTGGAAAATATACAAAGTATTAAACTTATCCAAAGATTAACTAACTTCATCCTGTATTATGAATCATTAAGAAAGCAACATGAATTATATATGCAACAAAATTTTTCAAGTGTTATAACATTAGTTCAGGAGATTTGATGTCTATAAAACAAAATCTATAAGACAGTGTTCTAAATCTAATCTTTTGGTCATAGAGACTAGCAGATTTATCTTGTAATTCATACTCCATGGGATAGAAAAAATAATAAGTGATGTTTTATCTCTCCCTAAGTTTTGATGAGAGAATAAATCAGTAACCTCAAAACTAAAAGCCTATTCCTAAGAGTAGCACTTCAGACAAGCATTAAGTAGAATGGCATTCAGGTAAGCAAGCTGGGAATTTTTTAAACAAGCTGGAAACTTTTTAAGTTTATTTTTTATCTGGAGAATCCCAAAGTCAGTAAAATCAACAGATCTTCCTTACTTCCCTCCTTCCCTCACTCCTTCCCTCTGTTCTTCCTTCTTTCCTTTTTTCCTATTCAGTTATACTACCAGACTGTTCAACTGTGAACTTTGCTTGCAGATTTTATTTCTGGATATTAAATGTAATTACAAGAATTAAATAAAGAAATTGATTCCTTTTGTCCATCTGTTAAAGTAAAAATTCAGCCCTGCAAACCTACAGATATTTTCCAATTTAAAAGGTCACTCTTTCCCATAAATTCACATAATGTTTCTGTGCATGATAGGTGTTTGGTGAGATACGCTAATTAGGTGTGTCTGTTACAACTCACCTCCAACAGGAGTGCATGTCAGTTATTTCTTCATAAATAGAATTAGCTATAATGGACAAGAAGTTTATATGGATGAAGCCTGTATGTACTAAACTCTGCATTTAATATCTCCCTTCTCATCTTCTGGTGTCACCTGCCTCTTCAGAGATGTACTCAAGTCCTTGCATTTTCTAGCCAAATAAAGATCACAGTGATGAGCCACTTGCCCTCCCTGAGAACAGAGTTCGGTAATGAGAATCTTTACTCTGGACTCAAATTCTGAGCCAGACAAGGCACCTACCATCTCCAGTTCGAAACAGGACACCATGCTGGTGTTGGCGATGGCAGTGGAAGGCTGGGGAGTCCAGAGTGCTTAAGCTGTGAGACTGAGATGGGCCTGTCAAGATGCTGGCGAGGGCGGAGGGAATGTAGGTGACACACAGAACGTTGGGAGTTCATTCATTTACCGGATACTTACAAGCACATATGCTCTCCTTTCACCAGGGCACTGTGTTGGTAGGCCCAGCAGTGTTGTAGACGGTTACACTGACACTGGGGAAATACTGGGGAGGGCCGTGAGAATGTGGAAGGGTGCCTCTTCTGATATGGGGGTACAGAGAAGGCTCCCTATGAGAGCGATATTTGAAAAAAGCCCTGAACCTTTCCAGGTGGAGGGAACCGAGTGTCTGCAGGCTTGGAAGTGGGAGACAAGATGGCGTATTTAAATGGAGAAGCACAGCAGGTTCAGTGGGACAGGACTGTGGTGCCAGAATCACATCTACATTTCAAATAGTAGTCCTGGCCAATGAGTACCTTGGAGGAAAGGAGGCAGTTGAGGGCTGGACAGGGAATTGTTTAAATTGTTAAGCCAGGAGGAGAGTGGCGGTTTTGAGATTCAAGAGAATTGGACAGAATGGGGCTTCGCAACTGGTTTCATTGAAGGAGTTGAGAGAGGAGGAGGAGTCCTAAGAATCTGAAAAGCCTAAGACTTCTGCTCTTTCACAGCTAGGCATACCCATTTTAGGAAGAGGTAGCATTGAGAGGGGAGAAGGCAATGGCACCCCACTCCAGTACTCTTGCCTGAAAACTCCCATGGATGGAGGAGCCCGGTAGGCTGCAGTCCAGGGGCCGCGAAGAGTCAGACGTGACTGAGCGACTTCACTTTCACTTTTCACTTTCATGCATTGGAGAAGGAAATGGCAACCTACTCCAGTGTTCTTGCCTGGAGAATGCCAGGGATGGGGGAGCCTGGTGGGCTGTCGTCTCTGGGGTCGCACAGAGTCGGACACGACTGAAAGCGACTTAGCAGCAGTAGCAGCAGCAAAGATCACATAACTAATGAAGGAAGAAGGAGGGTTTTAAAAGCAGAGTGAAGGCGGTTAAGTCATATTCTTCCCATTACTCCAAGCAGTATTCCCTTCCAGAGGAAACCTCTTGTCAAAGATGTAGATACAAGCAAGAACTTTCTAATTACATAAGAAATCATATGAAATATATAAAGTATTGAAACTTTGTGGAAAACGACTAGAGTGGGTGTGGGTAAACAGATCTGTACACAAGGGAAAGATGATGAAGATAACACCAGAGACATAAAGAGACTGATGAGATAGCAAGGTGTGAGTGTTCCTTTGTGTTCTCAGGAGTTTGAACTTTACCTTGTAAACAGTATAAGTTTAATGTTTTTGCTAGTATTTATCCTCAAGTTCTGACTTTTTTTAAGGGAACATACTTGCTAGTCGAATAAGCACACTTGAACAGAGGCACAATATCCAAAGAAGTAACTCCAACAGTGAGGATTCCAAGCATGGCAGATATTTTATGTCCTTTCCTCTTCCATTCTCTGAACTTCAATCACCCTTCACGAGTAATGATAGTTCTTATGGTACTGCTATTATTTCACTCTTTCTTCATTCTCTTTCATTTTCACACCTGTTGTGATAATTTACACAATGGCCAGAGCCAGCCCCACACTCAATGGATTTGGCTCCTATATACAAATATATTCTTTGTACATTCCTGTGATCAGCTACAGTAATTTTTACCTTCTATACTTCACAGAGAAAATCGGAGAAGGCAATGGCACCCCACTCCAGTACTCTTGCCTGGAAAATCCATGGACGGAGGAGCCTGGTAGGCTGCAGTCCATGGGGTCACTGAGAGTCAGACACGACTGAGCGACTTCACTTTCACTTTTCTCTTTCATGCATTGGAGAAGGAAATGGCAACCCACTCCAGTGTTCTTGCCTGGAGAATTCCAGAAACAGCGGAGTCTGGTGGGCTGCCGCCTATGGGGTCACACTGAGTCAGACATGACTGAAGCGACTTAGCAGCAGCAGCATACTTCACAGAGAAAATAGAGGACAGAGTCTCATCTTTGTCTCCAAACCAGCAGTCATATCTCATCTTTTCTGCATCCCTTGTCTATAAATATGCACACAGACAAATTCCAATTGGCTTTGGGGCATTCCCTTTCTCTTCTCACTACTATACCCTAGGTTAAGGCCCTGTCACCATGTACCTAGGTTGCTGCAAAAGCCTCCTAACTTCTGTCTCTGTCTCAAAACTCTTCTCCCTACAGTTCATACCTTACACTGCAGCCAGAATATCATTCTACAACACAGATGTCATTCCCTCAACTCTAAAACCCTCCAAACATCTTTCATGGCCTAAAGGACAAATTTAAATGTCTTCATATTGGCTTTGAAAGCCCTCTTTTTCACATTGACTCACTTTACATTTGACTACATTGCCTCCACATGCCAGAAAAAACACCAAGTACAATTCTATTTCTATGTCATTTCTCACATTGTTTTCACTCTCCAAGGTGGTCAGTATACTGTTGTTGTTGTTGTTGTGTGTTTTTTTTTCCATTTAAATACGCTTTCTTTAAGACCCAGTTTACTACTATATGCTTTGTGAACCCTTTTCTAAGCCTTGGTGCTTAACCACTCCCTTTCTCCCTTGATACACTTGCTATGAGTGCTTACCTCCTCTGTCTGTCTGATAGCTGAGCTCCTGATGGCTCGGTTCCCCCACAAAACTCCCGTGGGCTCCCGTGGGGCTCTTTGATAGTCTTGTTAATCTTATGTTCCCCACAAAGCCCAGCACAGTTCCTGATAGAGAACACTCCATAATCTTCCAGTGGAATTGAAGGGAGTCCTGCTTTAGGGGAGGACAGGTGGGGTCATTCAGGTTCCTTATTCCACAGCTTTCAGATCACCATATTCTTCAACTGGGCATGAGGCTAGCACTCAGTCCAGACCACTGACTCTGTTTCTAAGTAAGCTCAACATTTCATGCTTCATTAGTGGCCTCAAAAAGATAAAAAAGCATACTACCTTCTGCATGAAGTGTTACAGTGCTCTGCTCTATGTCCATAGATGAAGTAATTGTTGAAGCTAGAAAATATGCAGAGAAAAGTAGATGACATCAATTTTAGATACATAAATGGAGTGAAAACCATTATTTCTCCATAAGAGCTTGTATACAATATTATAGAAAATCAATTAACCATAGTTAAAATCACGTGAAAATCCTTAAAAAAACAGAAATTCAAGGTTTTCCCTTGGAAAAACATGCTGACATATGAAAAGTATCTTTGTAAGGTACTAATTAATGATTTTGCCCTTTATGAGACACCTTGTTTTGTACCTGACAACTATTTTGTACAAAGTAACTCCACCTTCTCCCAAGCCATAATGTTTTGGTTCATCATGGGCACTTCATGTGAGCTGGACTGATTATAATCCTGTTACCAGATAGCATCCCCTGCTTAAAATTATTTGGCCCAGTGGTGGGCACTGCACACAACAGTATTTTCTCAAAGAATTTTGAAACCAGAATTGAGTAGTTCATCCCCTTCCTTCCTTCCTTTTCCTACTGCGATGTTTAATTTTATGTGTCAGCTTGGCTAGCCATGTTATCCCAATATTTGGTCAAACACTATTCTAGATATTTCTGTGAAAGTATTTTTAGATGAAATTAACATTTAAGTCGCTTAATTCCTTGGTGGCTCAGAGGTTAAAGCGTCTGCCTCCAATGCGGGAGACTCGGGTTTGATCCCTGGGTGGGAAAGATCCCCTGGAGAAGGAAATGGCAATCCACTCCAGTATTCTTGCCTGGAGAATCCCATGGACAGGGAAGCCTAGTAGGTTACAGTCCATGAGGTCGCAAAGAATCGGACACGACTGAGCGACGTCACCTCACCTTAACATTTAAGTCAGTGAAAGAAAGTGAAGTCATTCAGCAGTGTATGAATCTTTGCGACCCCACGGACTATAGCCTGCCAGACTCCTCCATCCATGGG
>SJYW01005546.1:84449-111580 GCA_006410735.1 Raphicerus campestris
TGCTATTATTTCACTCTTTCTTCATTCTCTTTCATTTTCACACCTGTTGTGATAATTTACACAATGGCCAGAGCCAGCCCCACACTCAATGGATTTGGCTCCTATATACAAATATATTCTTTGTACATTCCTGTGATCAGCTACAGTAATTTTTACCTTCTATACTTCACAGAGAAAATCGGAGAAGGCAATGGCACCCCACTCCAGTACTCTTGCCTGGAAAATCCATGGACGGAGGAGCCTGGTAGGCTGCAGTCCATGGGGTCGCTGAGAGTCAGACACGACTGAGCGACTTCACTTTCACTTTTCTCTTTCATGCATTGGAGAAGGAAATGGCAACCCACTCCAGTGTTCTTGCCTGGAGAATTCCAGAAACAGCGGAGTCTGGTGGGCTGCCGCCTATGGGGTCACACTGAGTCAGACATGACTGAAGCGACTTAGCAGCAGCAGCATACTTCACAGAGAAAATAGAGGACAGAGTCTCATCTTTGTCTCCAAACCAGCAGTCATATCTCATCTTTTCTGCATCCCTTGTCTATAAATATGCACACAGACAAATTCCAATTGGCTTTGGGGCATTCCCTTTCTCTTCTCACTACTATACCCTAGGTTAAGGCCCTGTCACCATGTACCTAGGTTGCTGCAAAAGCCTCCTAACTTCTGTCTCTGTCTCAAAACTCTTCTCCCTACAGTTCATACCTTACACTGCAGCCAGAATATCATTCTACAACACAGATGTCATTCCCTCAACTCTAAAACCCTCCAAACATCTTTCATGGCCTAAAGGACAAATTTAAATGTCTTCATATTGGCTTTGAAAGCCCTCTTTTTCACATTGACTCACTTTACATTTGACTACATTGCCTCCACATGCCAGAAAAAACACCAAGTACAATTCTATTTCTATGTCATTTCTCACATTGTTTTCACTCTCCAAGGTGGTCAGTATACTGTTGTTGTTGTTGTTGTGTGTTTTTTTTTCCATTTAAATACGCTTTCTTTAAGACCCAGTTTACTACTATATGCTTTGTGAACCCTTTTCTAAGCCTTGGTGCTTAACCACTCCCTTTCTCCCTTGATACACTTGCTATGAGTGCTTACCTCCTCTGTCTGTCTGATAGCTGAGCTCCTGATGGCTCGGTTCCCCCACAAAACTCCCGTGGGCTCCCGTGGGGCTCTTTGATAGTCTTGTTAATCTTATGTTCCCCACAAAGCCCAGCACAGTTCCTGATAGAGAACACTCCATAATCTTCCAGTGGAATTGAAGGGAGTCCTGCTTTAGGGGAGGACAGGTGGGGTCATTCAGGTTCCTTATTCCACAGCTTTCAGATCACCATATTCTTCAACTGGGCATGAGGCTAGCACTCAGTCCAGACCACTGACTCTGTTTCTAAGTAAGCTCAACATTTCATGCTTCATTAGTGGCCTCAAAAAGATAAAAAAGCATACTACCTTCTGCATGAAGTGTTACATCTCTGTCCATAGATGAAGTAATTGTTGAAGCTAGAAAATATGCAGAGAAAAGTAGATGACATCAATTTTAGATACATAAATGGAGTGAAAACCATTATTTCTCCATAAGAGCTTGTATACAATATTATAGAAAATCAATTAACCATAGTTAAAATCACGTGAAAATCCTTAAAAAAACAGAAATTCAAGGTTTTCCCTTGGAAAAACATGCTGACATATGAAAAGTATCTTTGTAAGGTACTAATTAATGATTTTGCCATTTATGAAACACCTTGTTTTGTACCTGACAACTATTTTGTACAAAGTAACCCCACCTTCTCCCAAGCCATAATGTTTTGGTTCATCATGGGCACTTCATGTGAGCTGGACTGATTATAATCCTGTTACCAGATAGCATCCCCTGCTTAAAATTATTTGGCCCAGTGGTGGGCACTGCACACAACAGTATTTTCTCAAAGAATTTTGAAACCAGAATTGAGTAGTTCATCCCCTTCCTTCCTTCCTTTTCCTACTGCGATGTTTAATTTTATGTGTCAGCTTGGCTAGCCATGTTATCCCAATATTTGGTCAAACACTATTCTAGATATTTCTGTGAAAGTATTTTTAGATGAAATTAACATATAAGTCGCTTAATTCCTTGGTGGCTCAGAGGTTAAAGCGTCTGCCTCCAATGCGGGAGACTCGGGTTTCATCCCTGGGTGGGAAAGATCCCCTGGAGAAGGGAATGGCAGTCCATTCCAGTATTCTTGCCTGGAGAATCCCATGGACAGGGAAGCCTAGTAGGTTACAGTCCATGAGGTCGCAAAGAATCGGACACGACTGAGCGACTTCACCTCACCTTAACATTTAAGTCAGTGAAAGAAAGTGAAGTCATTCAGTGGTGTATGAATCTTTGCGACGGACCCTGCCAGACTCCTCCATCCATGGGATTTTCCAGGCAAGAATACTGGAGTGGGTTGCCATTTCCTTCTGCAGGGGATCTTCCTGACCCAGGGATCAAACCTGGGTCTCCCGCATTGCAGGCATACTCTTTACCATCTGAGCCACCGAAGAATCCCTTTAAGTCAGTAGACTTTGAATAAAGCAAATTACCCTCCAAAATGTGGGTGGGCTTCATCCAATCAGTTGAAGGCTTAACAGAAAAAGACTGAGCTTGTAGGCAAGGGAGCTCTGCCAGCAGTCTGCCTTCAGACTCCAAGTGCAACTCTTACCCAGGGTTTCCAGCCTTATGGCCTACTCTGCATATTTTGAACTTGCCAAGTCTCTGCAATCATGTGAACGAATTTCTTAAAGTAAATTAACCTCCCCTCCACACCCCCACCTTGCTTTTGCTTCATTCTTCCTAAAATAGGTCTATTTGTCAGGGTTCCTAAGAGAAACAGAACAAGATGTGTATATGTGTGTTGGACATACATCCAATAGAGAGAGGTACAGAGGGAGGTACGGAGAGAGAGGTAACAGTCTTTACTTTGTTCACGTTCTCAATTTCATAGTTTTTGAGGCCCATATGCATTCTTTCTCTTGAATTTTACAGTTTCTAACAGTCAAAATAGTCTTAATCTACTTCAAATTTGGTTTTTGAAAACCCTCTGTTTTATAATATTTTTAGTATTTAGTATTTTAAATATTTTTTATAGTATTTTTCTGAACAACAATGATTTAAAAAATACTTCTTATATATACCTCTGGGTTTATATGACCACAATTCAATAAGCATTTGGGGGCTTCCCTGGTGGCTCACTGGCAAAGAATCCGCCTGCCAATGCAGGGGACATGGGTTTAGTCTCTGGCCCCACAGGCTGCAGAGCAACTAAGCCCGTGTTGCACAACTCCTGAGCCTGTGCTCTAGAGCCCAGAAAACAACTCCTGAGCCTACATGCTGCAGCTGCTGACGCCTGTGTGCCTGGAGTCTGTGCTCAGCAGCAAAAGAGGCCACCACAACGAGAAGCTCACCCTCCTAGAAAGCAGTCCCTGCTCTCAGCAGCTAGAGAAAAGGCAGCAAGCAGCGAAGGCCCAGCATACCTAGTAAATAAATAAAATTATAGAAAATAAGCATTCGTGAATCCTAAGCTTATAAAAGTACACATTTTACTCTCCATTCTAATTTTATATCCATTTTTACCACATTAAAAAAATAAAGAGCCTGTCACAGATACAGAGAAGAAACTGCTGGTTACTAGTGGGTAGAGGGAACATGGGGAAGGGCAATACAGGAGTAGGGGAGTAAGAGGTGCAAAGTATTATCTATAGAACAAGCTACAAGGATACATTGTAAAATGGGGAATATAGCCAATATTTTGAGCATAGCGTTTAAAAAATTCTGAATAACTATTTTGCACACATGTAACAAATAATATTATGTATCAACTATAACTGAATAAAAACAATTTTAAAAATATGTTGACATAAGAAAAATAAATCAATAGATTCAACAGTGTTGTTAAAAATAAGCAGTAAACAAGTCTCTGAAATAATTTGGCTTTTCTAGACAGTTAAATATTACTGGTTTGGGGTGGAAGGAAGACAAAGGATGAGATTCTAACTATTAAATTTAGTTCATATTAGGCTCAAATATCTGTTCCAGAAACAGATAAGAAGTGAGAGCTGACCTCAGAGGGATTGCTTTGTAGCTTTACCAAAGGGCTAATGAGTGAACTTTTGAGTCTTTGTGTTCTATATGGTCACTGTTGCAAGTATTCAACTCTGTTGCAGCAAGAAAGAAGCCACATATAATACGGGAACAAATGTGTATGGCTTTGTCCAAGAAAAAATTTATTTGTAAAAATATGACTAGATTTTATCCATGGGCCACAATTTGCTGCCTCGATTTAAAGTATAGTATTTCACTTGCCCTAATGCCATTTCTTGCATTTATCACAATTAAAAATAAGCAATGAACATCTACTGCATGTTCTATTTTCTTCTGCTTTTTTTGCCTTTTAAAAGTAAACTAAATCTCCAGTGACAACCCCGTTCTTCCTCAAATTAACTTCCGGTTTTGTTTTTGACATATGTCATAATTTCCTTCCTTCTTTCCTTTCTTTCTTCCTTCCTTCCCTTTCTTCCTCTCTTTCTCCATCCCTCCTTCTTTTCCTTCCTTCCCTCTTTTCTTATCCCAAGTGTGGCAAGTATTGAGGGCATCTGACAGGATCCCAGTGAATAATAAAACTACAGTGAGCCTGCCCATTCCCAGCTAAAAGGGAGCTGTCTGGTGGTCAGAAGACAACAGCCATGATAGTGTAAGGTTACTGGAGCTTATGAAGGCTTTCTTTTGTAGGTATTTTGGTCTGTGCATCTTGAGAGCCTGTGCTTCTAGAAGAAAATGTTTCACAAATATGGTATCCTGTGGTCCTTGCAAAACAGAATTCTTCTTCAGTGTCAATTTTTCACATATTCGTCACCCATTGCACTCCCTATTTTAAAGATACACGTGGTTGTCCATGGAAAATTCAGAGAACCCAGCCTTGATTACTGCCTTTCAAAGGATAGTCAAAGGCTTTTCTTCTATCCTCTGGATACTATTTCAAATACCCCCATAGGAAGTATTAATTTTAGTGATAAAACATATGATTTTCATGCATGAACTGTTAAGTGAAAGTGAAAGTCACTCAGCCGTGTCTGACCCTTTGCAACCCCATGGAATATACAGTCCATAGAATTCTCCAAGTCAGAACACTGGAGTGGGTAGCCTTTCCCTTCTCCAGGGGATCTTCCCAACCCGGGGATCAAACCCAGGTCTCCCTCATTGCAAGCAGATTCTTTACCAGCCGAGCCACAAGGGAAACCTAAGAACACTGGAGTGGGTAACCTATCCTTTCTCCAAAGGATCTTCCCAACCCAGGAATCGAACTGGGGTCTCCTGCATTGCAAGCAGATTCATTATCAACTGAGCTATCAGTTAAGTTGTTGCCATTTCAGTAGATTCTCATTTTAGCCATTTTGTTTGAGAGTATTGACAATTTGGCACGTTAGTTTTTATCAGATATAACTAAATCAGTGCCTTGATACTAGAGGATTCTGTTGTAATAGCTTTCTTACGCATTAGTGGTGTCTTCAGAACTGACTTAAGCAAGTCACGTATATTGAATTTCAGTGATCTCTTACTGGCTGGAGAATGGAAGAGACTTTATGGTTAATAAAGGTATTTTAGGGAATGGAGGCCCATGGAGAATCCTGCCTTTTAAACCAGACACAAAATTCTCCTACAAGTAAACAAAATACCACCTTCTGAAGAATACACTGAGAAGGAAAATCAGTAAATTATCTCTGCAACTTCTCATGNTTGACAATTTGGCACGTTAGTTTTTATCAGATATAACTAAATCAGTGCCTTGATACTAGAGGATTCTGTTGTAATAGCTTTCTTACGCATTAGTGGTGTCTTCAGAACTGACTTAAGCAAGTCACGTATATTGAATTTCAGTGATCTCTTACTGGCTGGAGAATGGAAGAGACTTTATGGTTAATAAAGGTATTTTAGGGAATGGAGGCCCATGGAGAATCCTGCCTTTTAAACCAGACACAAAATTCTCCTACAAGTAAACAAAATACCACCTTCTGAAGAATACACTGAGAAGGAAAATCAGTAAATTATCTCTGCAACTTCTCATGCCAGAGATAAAACCTGCAACTTAGAACGNTTTTATCACTTCAGTCACAGTTTAGCTCCCTCGGCCTTCATATAGGCTGTTTGACTTTCTGGAATATTCATCCCTTAACTTTCCTTGCCTGGCTATTTTATGCTCTTCTTCATTTTAAACCTCACCTCCAAAAAGCAGTTTTCCCTGACCTTCAGAACAGATCAAGCTTACCAATTACACATTGCCATGTCACCCTATATTTCTCTTTACTCATTTCATTTTATGAAATTATTTGTGGTGATTAATTTAATATCTACCTTTCCTAACAGATTCTAAGCTCTGTGAGAGCAAGATCTATGTATCTGCAATAGAACATTGTGTCTGACACATGACAGACACCTCCTTACTTGTTAATTGACAGAAAAAGCTAGTCCATGTTGTGAGCCTTGACTTATTTTTCCTAAACAAGAATCTCAGTCCTTATGCCACTGTTTTTCACCACTCAAATGCCTGCTATTATTTCAAGTATATCACATCAAAAAATCATGGATTTTCCCACATATACTTGCCACATCTGTTTTCCCCTTTATTTTTTGTTGCTGTGGAGGAGTTCCAAGCTCAGCTCATGCACTAAAAAGCTGAGTAATGTCCTTAAACATTTGTGGGCTTTATTTGCTCATGTATAAAATGAAAGAATTTAATTTGAAGGTTTCAGGCATTCCTTTTATTCCACAAATAAGGAAATTATGGTTTAAGGAGGGGGTGGGGGGGGCAAGTAAGTTCTTAAAGATGACATAGCTAGTGATTTAAATTATATCTCATAATAGATCTTTAAATTGAATACAGAGATTCATAAGAATCTAGAAAATGGGGGGAAGGGGAGTGAGATTTTTTTGAGAAAAGTGAAAGGTAACAAAATAGTCAATGCATGGATGAAATTTAGAAAGCAAAAAGGCCACCTGATGCAAAGAACCGACTCACTAGAAAAGACCCTGATGCTGGGAGGGATTGACGGCAGGAGGAGAAGGGGATGATAGATGATGAAATGGTTGGATGGCATCACCAACTCGATGGACATGGGTTTAATTAAATTCTGAGAGTTGGTGATAGACAGGGAAGCCTGGCGTGCTGCAGTACATGGGGTCACAAAGAGCCAGACACAACTGAGTGACTGAACTGAACTGAACTGAAAATTCAATTTCAACATCTAAGACAATACAGCCAACCAAATCAATATCAGTTCATAAAAACACAATATTTAAAAAATCACAATGATATTCAAAAGACAGACAAAGAAAGTTCCAGTTGGTTTATGGCCCTGTAAGCTTGAACACAATAACAACCACAAATTCTGACAAAATATAAAAGCTATCTGAAGCCACTGGAAAGTAGAAAAAGCAAGATTCTTGAGGGGTATCAATCCTTGAAAGAAGGAAAGGTTTCCGTATTTACCACTTCTAGTCCCAGGAAATGCTGCAATTGGCAGGACACTGGACAGCTAAAACTAAAAAAAATCCACAGTTTTCTGAAGAACAAAAAGATTTCGGGCAACCTTGGGCTCTTGAAATTGAGGGAGGCAGAAAGCAAGAGTTCAAATTCCTTATATAAACTGTATGCACATCTCTGGCTAATCCCAAGTCCCACATGGCAGGGCACACTTAAGCCAACCAACTAAAGGTAAAAGCACTGAGGTCTAAAATATTGTCCAAAAGAGAGTTTTTAGTTTGAGTTCCACCAAGTTAAATGTTTTCTGAAAAAAATAATCAACAAAGTAATGTAACAGAATATAGTCTCTAAGATGTAAGAGTCACAATATAAATAAATATACACACTGTACAGAGAAACAGGAAATTATGACCCATTTTTAGGGTGGAAAAAAAAAACATTAAAGGGAGATCAACTTCAAATTGACCCAGATATTGTAATTATCAGACAAGTACCATAAAGTAGAGATTAAACTATTCTAAGTGATATGAAAGAAAACAGGCTCACAATGAATGAAGAAACAGAAAAACCTCAACAAAAAGAAAAGAAACAAGTTACATGGAAACTANTAGGATGGAAAAAAAAAAAAACATTAAAGGGAGATCAACCTCAAATTGACCCAGATATTGTAATTATCAGACAAGTACCATAAAGTAGA
Source organism: Raphicerus campestris (assembly GCA_006410735.1). Taxonomy (NCBI): domain Eukaryota; kingdom Metazoa; phylum Chordata; class Mammalia; order Artiodactyla; family Bovidae; genus Raphicerus; species Raphicerus campestris. The sequence goes on from SJYW01005546.1 coordinate 92,646, forward strand.
GATTAAACTATTCTAAGTGATATGAAAGAAAACAGGCTCACAATGAATGAAGAAACAGAAAAACCTCAACAAAAAGAAAAGAAACAAGTTACATGGAAACTATAAAATAGAAAAATAGATGACCTTAACAGAAGAATAGAAATGAGAGAAGAAATTGTTAGCTAACTTAAAAATATATCAATAGAAGTTATCCAATCTGAAGAGCAGAGAGAAAAAAAACAATAACTGGAAGAAAAAAAACCAAACCTATATTAGCCACAAAGGCCTTCAATGAAGTAGCAGAACTTCTAACATAGAAAGCTGGTAGATAAATATTTGGAGAAAATAGTGATTAAAAATTTCCCTAAATTTACCAAGAAGCATAAATTTATAGATTCAACAATTTCAGTAATCCTCAAGCAGGATAAAGATAAAAATAACCATACATAGACACATTATAAGTGGTGAGGACTGACAATAAAGAAAAAATCTTGAAAGTGGCCAGAGAAAAACATGACACATTATAGTAAGAGGAACAGTGTTTTGAGCGTCTGCCAACTTTTCATCAGAAATGGTAAAACAACATTTTTAAAGTGGTGATAGAAAAAAAAAGTCAACCAGAATTCTATATCCAGCAAAAATATGCAAGAGTAAATATGCAAGAATGAAGCATATTCAAATAAAAGGAAACTAAGAGAACTCCTCGCCAGCAGGACTACACTACCAGTGAGGATAATAGAAGTTATTTAGGTTGAACAGAAATAGCACCACACAGAAGCTCAGAAATTCGGGAAGGAATGAAGAATATTTGAAATAGCAGCTATGGTGGAGATAGTACATGTACCCAGAATTCTATTCTAGGAATGACTTTTTGCTCCTGCTGTTAGGAGCACTGTCAGCAGACGGCCTTCAGTTCTCACACCTTTAGAAATCATCTCAGTTATCCCAACCAAAGTCAGACTTTTCCCAGAGCAGTCCATATCTGTTGGCTGATTTGGAGGAATAAGGCCCATAAGACGTTCTGATTCAATGCAGAGCTTCTCTGGAGCCACTCTAACTCCAGAAATTCACATGCAGTCAGGTGAAGGTGTCATGGTTAGGACTGCTGGACTTCTCCCTCTGATGCCTTGCCCTATTTTCCAGCTGCTGCTTCCAAGAGTCCTCACTAATAAACTTTCTCTGCTCAAAACCCAACTTTTAAAGTTTATAACTATTAAAAAAAAAAAAAGTAATGGTTTGATTCTTAGGAGCAATTAGCATCACACAGTCCCAAGTCATTTTGTAGCCACAGATCTGCTCCCTAATCCTATTTAGGGATTTTCAAATCTGTATTGATGACAACAAGGGGAAGAGGCAAAAGTATATCCATGGTTATTGCATCTTAATCACTGTACAGATTGATTTTTCAGATACAGCAGAAAACCAAATGACAACCAAGTTATTTTATTAACTAGCACCATTAACTGAAATACTCATGACTTTGTTGGAAGGGAATTTACCCACTGTGGAATTCTCTGATTTGTTCCCATTTCCTTATTTCTATCCTCAACCTATTAGCATCTCTACATATAACTTCTCGTCCTAGTCTGCAATTTCAGAAGAACTTCTGTCCTCTTTTTTAAAGTGAAGTATTCCATCTATACTACAGGGTGTCTCTTTCCCCACATCTTCTCAGATCTTATTCTCTGTTATAAAGAAGAAGAAATAATTATCATTCCTAAGACCCAAATCCAAAAATCTCTAGAGCTTATTCGGTTATTTTTCTCTCAATGGGTACTTTTTTGTGGGATCCTCCACCATGAATTATTCACAAAGCCTGGATTGTGCTATACTTCCAAGTACCAACAGAGATTTTCATCCTGTGTGTTTGCCATCTCTAGATTGAATTTAACGTCTTCCTCTGCAAAGAAACTTCCCTTCTTAGCCACCAATGACTCTCAGTGATACCATGGATCTTCCTAAAATGGAAACTCAAGGGTAAGAACCCTTGCCCCTGCTTCAAAATAAAGCTTTACCAAAAGCCACTCCCACTCAATGAGATACTGCTACCACATTCTTTCCAAAATATTATTTTATTATATTATTTCCCCCAAAAGTTACAGTTTCCAAGTTCCTTTGTTTACTGATCAAGGATGCCTGAAATGCAGCCTTATTTCCTGAGATCATATAACAATCTCTGTTACATCAAGCTACAGTTTTTTCTATCCCTGAATTACCTGCCTTTAATCATGCTGCACACCGGCTCCTTCCAATTCCTATCTTTCTTTCCCATCTATCCAAACCTATCATTCAAGACCCTTCTCCTCCAGAAAGCCTTCAATAACTCCAACACCATTTCAAGATTGATTTAAAATGTTCTCCATGTGTTTCATTTTAGCTTGATCTCTCTAATGTAGGTGGCAAATAATTTTTAGGCCCTATTCTCTCTCTCTCTCTCTCTCTCTCTCTCTCTCTCACACACACACACACACACACACACATTATATATGCAATCAATAACCTCTAACCAGATTGACAAAGAGAAGACACAAATTATCAGTATGAGGGGCAAAATAAAAGATTCTGCAGACACCAAAATCTGCAGATGATAAAAGGATTTGTTGATTTGTTCAGTCGCTCAGTCATGTCCAGTTCTTTGGGACTCCATGGACTGCAGCATGCCAGGCTTCCCCTCCGTCACTGTATCCAGGAGTTTGCTCAAACTCATGTCCATTGAATCGATGATGCCAACCATGTCACCCTCTATCAGCCTTTCCTTCTGCCTTCAGTTTTTCACAGCCTCAAGGTCTTTTCTAATGAGTCAGCTCTTTGCATTAGGTGGCCAAAGTATCCAGGTTTCTCAGGAGACAGGTAAGGTGGTCTGAAATTCCTATCTCTTTAAGAATTTTTCAGTTTCTTGTGATCCACACAGTCACAGGCTTTAGCATAGTCAATGAAGCAGATGTTTTTCTGGAATTCCCTTGCTTTCTATATGGTCCAACAAATATTGGCAATTTGATCTTTGTTTCCTCTGCCTTTTCTAAACCCAATTTGTATATCTGGAAGTTCTCAGGTCACGTACTACCAAAGCCTAGCTTGCAGGATTTTGAGCATAACCTTATTAACATGCAAAATGAGCTCAACTGTATGGTAGTTTGAACATTCTTTGGGACTGCCTTTCTTTAGGATTGAAATGAAAACTGACCTTTTCCTGTGGCCACTGCTGAGTTTTCGAAATTTGCTGACATATTGAGAGCAGCACTTTAACAGCATCATCTTTTAGGATGTGAAATAGCTCAACTGGAATTCCATCACCTCCACTATCTTTGTTCATAGTAATGCTTCCTAAGGCCACTTGACTTCTGCACACTCAGGATGTCTGGGTCTTAGCTTGATCTGTCTAATGTAGGTGGCAAATAATTTTTGATGAGTGACCGCACCATCATGGTTATCTGGGTCATTCAGACCTTTTTTGTGCAGCTCTTTTTTGTGTGTATTCTTGCCATCTCTTTTTAATCTCTTCTGCTTCTGTTAGGTCCTTACTGTTTCTGTCCTTCATTGTGCCCATCATTGCATGATATGATCCCTTGATGTCTCCAATTTTCTTGAAGAGATCTCTAGTCTTTCCCATTCTATTGTTTTCCTCTATTTCTCTGCATTGTTCACATAAGAAGGTCTTCTTATCTCTCCTTGATATTCTCTTGAACTCTGCATTCAGTTGAGTATATCTTTCCTTTCTCCCTTGCTTTTCATTTCTCTTCTTTTCTCAGCTATTTGTAAAGCCTCCTCAGACAACCACTTTGCCTTTTGTGCATTTCTTTTTTCTTTAGAATGATTTCAGTCACTGACTACTGTACAATGTTATGAACCTCTGTCCATAGTTCTTCAGGCACTGTCACCAGACAAGACCTAGTGTTTTTCCCTACTGTCTTCAATTTAAGCCTGAATTTTGCAATAAGGAGCTGGTGTTCTGAACCATAGTCAGCTCCAGGTCTTGTTTTTGCTGACTGTACAGAGCTTTTTCATCTTTGGCTGCAAAAAATACAACCAATCTGATTTCGGTATTGACCATTTATTAATTGCTTAAGCATGGATGTTTAGAGGATACCACACCTTAAAAATTACTATAATGTGTTAATTCATAGCTATTACAAGTTAGAAAAGGAAGACAAGACTGAAATCAATGAGGACAAACACCTTCTTTTTCATATTGCTTTTAATCTCCTTTTCCATCTTCTGCAAACCTGCCAAAGCTGCCACTCAACCCTCCCTTGATTTTTATCTCCTCTTGTGATGGGCTGCCCCCTACTGGAAGATAATAATAAATGGTTAAAATTAGCCCAAAGAAGAAAAAAAAAGGATTTCTTCCAGTAACTCATAATCTAAATATTAGCGACTTTTATGAAAAGAAAAGAGGCATTTTGATGGGGACATCAAAATATAATTTGAACACAAGAAAAAAATCTAGAAGACAATAGTATAAAATAAAAAGAAAGACGTGGCATGGGGTAAAGGGAGTTTGAGGGAAGGAGACTAGATATAGGACTAGAGAGCTTTTCTCGGCAATGGATGACTAGCATTTTTTTTTCCCCCTCAGACACTTTCTTAATAAATCTTATCCATCAACTACTACCTTACTTTAATTTACAAGCAAATAAGTAAACAAAAAAGTAAATAATTTTTAATAGCATGTTTTACAGTGAAGTCATTATCTCTCATTCTTCTTTGTGAGTTTGTCTTATCTAATAAAGTGAGTTATTTCTGTTTAGCAGTATTAATAACAAAGCAGTATTAGTAATAAAGATACAAACTCATGCCCCAAGGGCTTTGCATATCATTATCCTGAATTATTTCATGGTGCATTTATCATGTCAAATCACTGCACAAGATATAATTTGCTTTTCCATATCTTTCTCTTAAATATTCTGATAACATTATAATTATAGAAGCACAAATTTCAGGGACTTGATATTGGTAGTATATCCTAGCTGTGGTTAGAAATAGTTTTAAAATCCAAACCTTTACATTATCAAATTCAAAATTATTGATTATGTTTTAATCATGATTTTTTTCTTTTACCCCAAAGTCACATTGCAGCTTAACATAAATAACTCATTGTCTAGCTGGCATTCCCTGCCAAACTGGGCCCTGTACAGGTTTCTATAAAAACTTTCTACAACAAGATCTCAACTACTGAAAGATTCATATCATTTGATTTTTTTTTTTANTTAAGCATGGATGTTTAGAGGATACCACACCTTAAAAATTACTATAATGTGTTAATTCATAGCTATTACAAGTTAGAAAAGGAAGACAAGACTGAAATCAATGAGGACAAACACCTTCTTTTTCATATTGCTTTTAATCTCCTTTTCCATCTTCTGCAAACCTGCCAAAGCTGCCACTCAACCCTCCCTTGATTTTTATCTCCTCTTGTGATGGGCTGCCCCCTACTGGAAGATAATAATAAATGGTTAAAATTAGCCCAAAGAAGAAAAAAAAAGGATTTCTTCCAGTAACTCATAATCTAAATATTAGCGACTTTTATGAAAAGAAAAGAGGCATTTTGATGGGGACATCAAAATATAATTTGAACACAAGAAAAAAATCTAGAAGACAATAGTATAAAATAAAAAGAAAGACGTGGCATGGGGTAAAGGGAGTTTGAGGGAAGGAGACTAGATATAGGACTAGAGAGCTTTTCTCGGCAATGGATGACTAGCATTTTTTTTTCCCCCTCAGACACTTTCTTAATAAATCTTATCCATCAACTACTACCTTACTTTAATTTACAAGCAAATAAGTAAACAAAAAAGTAAATAATTTTTAATAGCATGTTTTACAGTGAAGTCATTATCTCTCATTCTTCTTTGTGAGTTTGTCTTATCTAATAAAGTGAGTTATTTCTGTTTAGCAGTATTAATAACAAAGCAGTATTAGTAATAAAGATACAAACTCATGCCCCAAGGGCTTTGCATATCATTATCCTGAATTATTTCATGGTGCATTTATCATGTCAAATCACTGCACAAGATATAATTTGCTTTTCCATATCTTTCTCTTAAATATTCTGATAACATTATAATTATAGAAGCACAAATTTCAGGGACTTGATATTGGTAGTATATCCTAGCTGTGGTTAGAAATAGTTTTAAAATCCAAACCTTTACATTATCAAATTCAAAATTATTGATTATGTTTTAATCATGATTTTTTTCTTTTACCCCAAAGTCACATTGCAGCTTAACATAAATAACTCATTGTCTAGCTGGCATTCCCTGCCAAACTGGGCCCTGTACAGGTTTCTATAAAAACTTTCTACAACAAGATCTCAACTACTGAAAGATTCATATCATTTGATTTTTTTTTTTTAATGAGTAAATACTCCATTCAGTTTATAACTAAGTATTGACTTAATGGTGTTTGTTAGCGAGAAGCATAAAGACTAAGTATTGAGGAAAACTGCCTATTCAGATGTTAAGTGTTTCTTTAAAATGTATATTAGTACTAGTTATACCAGTAGTATAAACTTGGACAAATTTCATCTCTCTATACCTCAGTTTCTTTGTAAGATGGAAAAATGTCTTCTGTGCCTACTTCGCTGGGTTGCTGTGCAGATCAAAGGAGAAAAATTATGTGAAAGCACTGCACAGAAAAGCTCAGTGATATAGCAGAGTTACTTTACATGTGCTCACCTACATGAGGAAAAGCAGATGTTTTCCTGGAAGACGGGCAGTATTTTAAAATCATTGCTATGAGAAAAAATAAATTTTTTTCTTTGAATTACTAAGCTATAAAATTTAAAACCAAATGTTTCCTTGCAACTGCTCCCATCAACTAAAAGTGAAACCTGAAAACTCCCTCCTACATCAACTCCTACCAACCCTCTGTAGTGAGACCAGGACACCCCCAAGATAGCCCCAATTTCTCCACAACTCTTGCAGGAGCCTAGATGTTGAAGAGTGTGTCTTCTAAGCCAGAAAGAGTCTCTGACAGCCCACACATATTAAAATAAATACGACCTACATCACAGACACACCACCAAACTTCTGAACGTGTTATATTTTTAAAAGTGCCTGGTCATCCAAAGTGACACGAGAACAATAAACTTTCCTCATTTATACTGTTAACAATACAGACATAAATAGGTTGGGATTATTATTTAAGTTGTTTAAGAAGAGACGAAAAGAATTCCGCTTTCGTCAGATGACTTGGATTGCTACTAGAAAGTAATTTATTCTGCCTCGCCCTACAAATGGTGGGGGGGGGATGAGGAAGTAGGCAGTGGGGTAAAGTATAGATATATGTATAGTGTAGTAGGATAAAAAATAAAATACGCAAGACAAAGGGGAAAATAAGAATAATAAAGCGAAGGAAATCTAGGAGGAAAGTCTCTCCTCCCCATAACTCTGATTGTATTTGCTGTGCTCTGCCCCCATAAGAAAGGCAACGAAAGCTCAGGAAAAGGTGTGACCAGGTTTCTCACCTGTCACTCTCCTGTCACCCTCCCAAATAAAATTCAGACTCACCTGCAACTAAGAAGAGAGTCAAAATTAGTCGTAGCTGAAGATCAGAAGTTATCCAGGTGCAGGGCATCTCTGTTTCCTTGCTTTCTGCCCTTCACTCAGCACTGTTCATCCACACAGGTGTAAAAGGAGCTGGGGACATGGTGAGGCTCTGTCTGATTGACTCTTCCGTACTGGGTCTTCTTAGCCCATGAGCAGCACAGCACTCCTTTCCTCCTAGCCCCTTCCTTCAACTCTATGTGTATCAGCCAGATTAGTAACTTGGAACAGAAGAAACTTCTCTGGAACTTGACACAGCAATAGATTTCCTGTATGAAGCACTGAAGCAAAGACAGAGGAAGCGGATTGATTGAGTTATCTTTCAGCTCATTGGTCCTCCTCTCACTTCTGCTATACACAGATAAACTCTACAGTAAGACACTGAATGTGCCCAAGACAAGCTGATTTGTCTAAACTTGGTTTAAAAGGTAAAACAAAGATATTTCTCTACATTTGCCCCATCCCTGTAAATTTCCCAGTCATCGTAACTTTTAGAAGTTATCTCCAGGTTGAAGAGGTGTACAGTCTTAGTAACCAAGCTTGAAATAAAAGATTTTTGCTTGAAAATTCTTGTGTGATTTTGGGAGTCATACACAACTCTAGAAGCATCATAAATGTATTGCTTTCCTATTACTACTGTCATAAGTTACCACAAGCAGTGGCTTAAAACAACACAAATTAATCACCTTACAGTTCTAGAGGTCTGAAGTTCAAAACAGATCCTGTAGAGCTAATATCTAGGTATTGGCAAAGCTGCATTCTTTCTAGACACCTGATAGAATCTGTTCTTTGCCTAGGGGCCACTTAGACTCTGAGTCTCGTGGCTGCATAATTCCCACCAGTGTTCTTTGTTACATCTTTCTGATGGTAACTCTCCTGCCTCCCTTTTATAGAGACCTTTGTGATTATATTGGACCCTCCAGGTAATCCACGATCACCTCCCCATCTCAAAATCCTTAACCACATCTGCAAAGTCCCATTTCCTGTGTAAGGCTACACATTTACAAGTTTCAGAGGTTAGGACATGGATATCTTGTGGTGGTGGTTTAGTATGGTGGTGGTGGTGAAGTCGCTAAGTCATGTCCAACTCTTGTGACCCCGTGGACTGTAACCTGCCAGGCTCCTCTGTCCATGGGATTTTCCAGGCAAGAATACTGGAGTGGATTGCCATTTCCTTCTCCAGGGGATCTTCCCAACTCAGGAATCGAGCCCAGGTCTCCTGCATTGTAGGCAGATTCTTTAGCAACTAAGCTATGAGGGATATCTTGTAGGGGAGCATTATTTTGTCTATCACAATTTGGTACTTATTTCCATTCACTTTCATGTTTGAAAAGCTAGAATGTGTCATACGAATCAAACTACAAATAAATACTCATCTTTAATTGCCACAGAACTAAATTAGATTTAGATTTAGATCTAAAAATTTAGATTTGTCCAAAAAATACAAATGAAAACTGTCTTAATGTTACTATTCATATATATTTAGATTATGGTTAGGAGGAAAAAACTCTTCTCTGTGCTAAGAGTTCCCTGCTGCTGCTGCTAAGTTGCTTCAGTCGTGTCCGACTACCGCAAGGCAAACTCTCCAGGAAGGGGAAGAAACCATTGCAAACAGGAAAAAATTAAACAACATGCATTTTTTTTGAAAGCTAGCAGTTCCATCTTGCCTCTTGCCAAATATATATATATTTCCTCTCTGCCCCTTCTCAAGCTTTTCTTCCAGTGAGTCAGTTTGATTAAGGCAGTGGAATCAGGTGTTTGCAAACTTGGAATACTAGAAGAGGCATTGTATTGAATCTCGGCTGGATGATACTAGGCAAGTTTCTTAACTGAGTCTATTACCTTCCTTTCCCATTTAATATTATATTGGCATGAGCCTTTTCTCGGGTCAGCAAAAATTCTTGATGATCATTCACTTTAATGCCTTTTCAATGACACAGCCAAAACCAGAACACAAAAGGGTTACAAGATCTGCCTGAGTCCCCAAACTGACTTGGTGACACAGCGGGGAGTAAAACTCGTATTTCATGTTTGCCAGCCCTCCATTCTTTCCACTTTAACTCCTCCGGTTTGAAATTTCAGGCAACAACTTTAAAGATGCACTCATCTCAGATCTGACCACAATGTACAATCAGCATTTTAAGAGTCAAGTGAGCGGTGTAAAAAGCCATAGAATTCTCAGAATAGATTTGGAGGGATGAGACCCTCTCTCCCCACGCTTATATCCCTTCCATCCCAAAATCCCATTCCCCTAACCCCCCAGCTCTCACCTTGACCTCTTATGCAAAGCAATAAAGAGACCAAGAGCTTGTTAGCACAACCATGCACTAAAGATATGCCATGAAAACCAATAGTATATGCACGTCTCTGAAAAATATAAAGGACACAGATTCTCATTAGGTGTGTTCCTGGGGTCCCAAAAAGCAGAGCAAAAGATGGAAAGATCAAGAAAAACATACCCCTCAAGCCAGAAACTCAAACCTTTTACTCCAGCCGTCTTCCAACTCCTCTTTAAGACTGCTAACTATGAATCAGAGCACACAAGAGACAAACAGAACAGTGTCATGCTGGTTAATGTTGCAGTGGCCAAAACAAAAGGCCTAGTAAGCTTTGGCAAGTTAAAGCTGCTTTAAGACAGAAGGCCCCAAATTTGTACTATTGATTTATTTAGAAAATGATTTATCTGCCTATAAATGCTTTTGAAGTAAACTTCTACTAGGAAGGCGTATATCTCTTTGTCTCCAATGTCAGAGTCATGCTTAGCCCACAACTGAAACCAGTTAAGAAGATGTTGTCATCTTGCCCTTAATACCCCTCTCCATTATATAATGGCTTTGCATGGATCTTGAATACTTACTGCACAGATTCTAATAGCCTTTTATTTCTGACACCTGTTCTCCATTGCCCGCTCTTTTGCCTCTTGGATTTGAGTCTTGACTGCCTAGAATTGAAGTCCCTGCCTGCCTGCCCTTCCTTCCTTAGCTGAATTTTCTGGATGTGCATCCTTGCAGAAATGGGCCAATACCTACTTGCCTTGTCATTTTTACTCTCTGTGGACATTCTGGCTTAGATATGTGGGCTGATTTGCCCATCCCTTTGCATGTGTATATACACGTGCACACACAAACCCACATGTGCTACTAAACACTTAGTCCCAAGTCCCTCAGTTTACCCTGTCCTACCACTACCAAGTGCTAATATAACTATTTCATGGAGTATAAAGAACAATACCCAACGTGAAGAATTTAAAATAATTCAAACTCTACAACACTCCACTCCTTGTTTTATTTCCTCCCCACTCTCATGGTTATGACAGAGGCACATTCAATGTATGATCGCATAAAATGGCTGTTCTCCTAGCCATATCCTATTTCCCTCTTCTCTAATTCACTTCTCTGCAATCTTCCCTGATCCTGCTCTGAAGACCTATCTGAAGTCCTGGATCGTCTTCCATGCATAATCACTAAATCATTACTGATGAGTAACTTAAAGGAATCTAACAAAACATGTATTTCTATTTTTTACATTTGACTATGTCATAAATATTTACCTTGAAAATTTCACTTCCACCATAAAATTGATGCTATAGCTCCATAATTCTCCTTTAAAAGTTAGACAAAACATAGATAAGAATTATTATTTTTCAAAATAAGTTCATAAATTGTACAAAAAATTAGAAATAATATTTGAAAATAAATTGTATGTGATATCAAATAAAACCAGAACAGAGAAATTAATAATCATATCTTATATTCTTGTATTTTGTTAAAATATAAATACTAGACCTCACTGGTCATGTCCATAGTAAATAGTCATGGTCCTGTTCTAAGCATTTTATAATATGGCCTCATTTAACCATCTCAACAACCCTATGAAGTAAAATCATTATTATCCCCATTTTACAGTTGGGGAAACTAGAGCCAGAGAGGCTAAATAAAATGCCCAATCACACAGCTAATAAGTGATGGAAATAGAATTCAAGCCCAAGAAATCTCACTCCAAATCTATCTTTTAATTATGCAGCAAATTACTACCTATTTTTTGACTCTGTCTTAACTCTAATACATCTCCCATACTTGTTACCCTTCCTAAATCTGTTCATCTGTTCACTCACTCTTTCTTCCATTTGGGTGCTCTTACAACGTCACAGTTTGTCTGTTTTGGAGAGAGAGAGAGAGAAAGATGGACTTATGGAGCAAGAGAGAGAGGGAGAGAGACAGGAGAGGGAGAAATTGCTGTCTCTAATCACTATTTGCAGTAAGGTCACTCTCTGCTGCCCCCTGGTGGTAAAACTGAAACTAATGTTTCTATAAACTCACTAGCAAGGCAGTGGCACCTCACTCCAGTACTCTTGCCTGGAAAATCCCATGGACTGAGGAGCCTGGTAGGCTGCCGTCCAGGGGGTCGCTAAGAGTGGGACAAGACTGAGCAACTTCACTTTCACTTTTCTCTTTCATGCATTGGAGAAGGAAACGGCAACCCACTCCAGTGTTCTTGCCTGGAGAATCCCAGGGACGGTGGAGCCTGATGGGCTGCCGTCTATGGGGCAGCACAGAGTCGGACACGACTGAAACGATTTAGCAGCAGCAGCAGCAAATTCAGGAAAAGTTACACTTTGAGATTTTGATTATGAAGTATATTAACATGCTAACATGTTACTCCACTTCCCAAGGAGAAATTGGGCATGGGGTAAGGGGAGAAGTGCTGGCCAGAGAAATATCCCTTTCCTGTGGCATTAGAAAAGGAAGGGACAGCTCAACCCATTTTCCTGTCCTTTCAAACTCCTGACCAGCCCCTTGGCCAGTGTTTGCATCTCCTAACTCCCCTCATGCACCCTTTGATGAATTTTTGGTGATGATTTTGGCAGTTTCTGTGTACCTGACAATTCTCAGAGAAGCAAAAAACCTTTCAGTTCAGTTCAGTCGCTCAGTCCTGTCCAACTCTTTGCGACCCCATGAATCACAGCACGCCAGGCCTCCCTGTCCATCACCAACTCCCGGAGTTCACTCAGACTCTCGTCCATCAAGTGAGTGGTGCCATCCAGCCATCTCATCCTCTGTCGTCCCTTTCTCCTCCTGCCCCCAATCCCTCCCAGCATCAGTCTTTTCCAATGAGTCAACTCTTCTCATGAGGTGGCCAAAGTACTGGAGTTTCAGCTTTAGCATCATTCCTTCCAAAGAAATCCCAGGGCTGATCTCCTTCAGAATAGACTGGTTGGATCTCTTTGCAGTCCAAGGGACTCTCAAGAGTCTTCTCCAACACCACAGTTCAAAAGCATCAATTCTTTGGTGCTCAGCCTTCTTCATAGTCCAACTTTCACATCCATATATGACCACAGGAAAAACCATAGCCTTGACTAGACGGACCTTTGTTGGCAAAGTAATGTCTCTGCTTTTGAATATGCTATCTAGTTTGGTCATTACTTTTCTTCCAAGGAGTAAGCGTCTTTTAATTTCATGGCTGCAGTCACCATCTGCAGCGATTTGGGAGCCCCCAAAAATAAAGTCTGACACTTAGAGGAAGTTATATTATTTTCATCTATGCGTGACAACTGAGAGGGGGAAGTCCAGAAGAATACAGAAATGAACAGAAAAGAATGAAAAGTTGAGTCATACTTTGTCTAAAGACCAATATCCAGGGACTTCTCTGGTGGCTTAGTGGTAAAGAATCTGCCTACAAATGCAGGAGGTATGGGTTTGATCCCTGGTCGGGGAAGATCCCACATGCCATGGACTAACTAAGCCCGTGTGCCACAACTATTGAGCTTGTACTCTAGAGCTTGGGAACCGCCACCGCTGAGCGCATGAGCAGCACCTACTGACGCCTGTGCATCCTAGAAGCCATGCTCTGCAACGAGAGAAGCCACTCCAATGAGAAGCCCATGCACCAAAACCAGAGAGTAGCCTCCACTTGCCAAAACTAGAGGAAAGCCCCCAAGAATAAATATATAAATAAACCCGACATCAAGGCAAAGTATCTGGAAAAGAGATGCATATTATTTGATCTCCAAAATGCCCTAATTATTAGAGTCAAAAAGGAACAGGAACGTTTTTCCATATTCAACAGTTTACTTTAACAAGGCTCTGTTTTGTCAAATTATTACCATTACTCAAATTTGCCGCCTTTGATCTACTAACCCTCTTTCCCCTACTCACAACACATTTGGAACTCTTTCAGAAGCACTGACTTCAAAGTTAGGGATCCTAAAAGAGAATTAGTCTCTTTATTTTATAACTACCTCTTACAGCTTTGCCATTTACCCTAATCACCAGACTGGGGCATTTTTGAAAACTAAAATTCTTTGTCAGGTCAAGATTTGATCCCTGGAAACAGTCAAAAGTTTGGCTGGAGAAACACCACAGGGTTGGCATAATCAGTCTCTTGCTGCTGCTGCTGCTGCTGCTGCTAAATTGCTTCAGTCGTGTCCGACTCTGCGACCCCAGAGACGGCAGCCCACCAGGCTCCCCCGTCCCTGGGATTCTCCAGGCAAGAATTACACACGTGTATTTTACTCGTCAGATCTGAAAGCCCCTGATGCCTGAAGCTGGACCTTTCGTTGGAGGTGGCAGCTGGTCAGACAGGACCAAGAAGACGGAGATTAAGGAGACAAATTTCCTCATCTAATTCTCTGGCTCCCACAGATATGTTGGCCTCCACACTGGTGGGGCCTGAGAGGGAGTCAAAAAATAATGGACCCCATGGATGTGGTCTCTGGCAGGGCCAAAGGACCAAAAAATGAAGGGAGTGGATCTTCAGTGGGGAACACAATGTTTCTGGTGCAGAGCTAATTGAACTTCTAGGCAGGAGAATTTTAAGTTGACTCCTAGAAAAGGAAAAGTGAAAGTGTTAGTCGCTCAGTCTTGTCCAACTCTTTGTGATCCCATGGATTGTAGCCCACCAGGCTCTTCTGTCCATAGAATTCTCCAGGCACAAATACTGGATCGCCATCCCCTTCTCCAGGGGATCTTCCCAACCCAGGGATCAAACCCAGGTTTCCCACGTTGCAGGCAGATTCTTTACCATCTGAGCCACCAGGGAAGCCCCAGAAAAGAAAAATGAAGACAAAGTAAAGATTTTGGTCAGTTGTTCCTTGAAGTGGGCCTTTGAAATTATTATTTATTGGAAGATATTACAAATGTTATTATTTGTCTCTATTAATTTGTTGAATAAACAATATAGTGAAGTAGACCAAAGGGTCTACAAGTTCTGAGAAGAATCCGGAACTTTTAAAAGTAAAATCTCTAGACTAAGCCAAATGGGGTCACCTTAAATGTTCTAGATAGTATTAAATTAATAAATCACTTCAGGACAACTTTCTGGTAAAAGTGAAAGTGAAAGTGAAGTCACTCATTCGTGTCCGACTCTTTGAGATCCCATGGACTGTAGCCTACCAGGCTCCTCAGTCCACGGAATTTTCCAGGCAAGAGTACTGAAGTGGGTTGCCATTTCCTTTTCCAGGGGATCTTCCCAACCCAGGGACTGAACCCAGGCAGGCAGATGCTTTACCGTCTGAGCCACCAAGGAAGCTGAACAATATAAATGAAAAGTGTATCAATCATAGAAGCTGGTAACTGTCTACAATTTCATTCAATTTTCAGTGAAACATTTCTAAGGAAATAACAAATGTTCTGTTGATCATAGTTTATTATATCAGTGGCTTAAAATTTGTATTCTGAAACCACATATTTGACCATATTGCCTATCTTTTATAAGGTGATATGTTTTCAATGATTAATGAGAAAGTAGTTTAAGTCAGTTAAACTCTCATTAAATTTGGGAGTTTAAGAATGTTAACAACTTTTTCTCCTAATTTTGAGAGCAGCTGCTACGATTCTTGTCGCTGAAGTTGAATTCCCTGGGTTCAGACTCCAGCTCTGCTGCTTAGTGTTTGGTTGCTGCATTTTTCTTCATGTTCTGAAATGTCTATTGGATTCTTTTTCTTCAAATCTGTCATTTTTAAAAAATTTCTAGTTTTCCACCGAACTTTTGACTTTATCTTTTGTCTCTTTGAGTGTAAGAAGAATAAAGTGTCTGAGAATGCCAATGTTAGAGTGGCTATACGAGTGTGTGCTCAGTCATGTCCACTCTTTGTGACTCCATGAACTGTAACCTGCCAGGCTCCTCTGAACATGTTATTCTCCAGGCAAGAATACCAGAGTGGGTTGCCATTTCCCACTCCAGATCTTCCCAACCCAGGGATGGACTCTCTAACCCTCATCTCTTGCATGTCCTTCATTGCAGGCAGATTCTTTAATCACTGAGCCACCTGGGAAGCCCCAGGGTGGCTATGAGTATATCTCTATCATCTATTGCTTCTATTGTTTCTTTCTGTGATGTTGGGTTTCCTCATGTGCCAAGCATTGAGTTTTGTTTTCCAAACTGTAGAAATAATTTGAGACCCTGTACAATTTTACCTTTCTCTAGAGTAGATTCTCAGTTACTTCTCCCAAGGAATCTGAACATTAGCAATCTGGCATCATCTTAACCCAATGTTAAGGACAGATTCTCTAGTCCACCAGGTGCCTGAAACCTGGGTTGCAACCTATGTGAGGAATGATTTTTTGTTGTTTTTTTTAATTTATTTAATACTTTATTCTATTTTACAATACTGTATTGGTTTTGCCATACATTGACATGAATTGGCCACAGGTGTACACGATCTCCCAATCTCCTGTCTCCCTACCTCTCCTTCCCCAAGAAACCATCACAATACTACTTAACTTTTCAGCCAGCTCTTCAAGATCAACAAATATCACCAAGGTAAAAGTAGTTAGGAGTGCTAGCCTCAATAATCTGCATTTCTTTCTTTTGGGTATCTTAATCAAGTAATTCTTCATCACCTTGTGAGTTCTCTGATGCCTTCCAAAAGATATTATCACTTCTGGATTTTCTGCTTGTCTTCAGTGGGAAGGTCAGTCTAAACTTCTGTCAGCCATTGCTTGATACAGAAGTCCCATCCTTAGATTATTAACTTTTCCTTATCTCTCACAATCCATTAGCATGTCTTTTTGGTTCCTTCTTTAAAATATTTCCTAACTTGGCCATTCCACCAATCTCCACTGCATTGTATCAGAAAAAGAGAGAGAGAGGCTAAAGTTCTTAATTCAAAAATGTGGGGGTTTTTTGCTTTTAATTTAACATGTGGACAGCAGCAAAAATATAAATAGTTACCTGAAGCTGAAGAACCCTTGCATGTGGAAACTGCTCCATTTTATCACAACTTTCTGCAATCTGCTCAATTAAAATTTTTGTTTATTTTGGTCACTTATAGAAATATGTTAATGAAACATAAAAGCTCAGTATTCAATACATCAAATTTAAGAATTTTAAGTCATAAGTCCTACATTATTTTTCCTTGAAATAATTTATGCTATATTAACATCTGTCTAAATTATGTTTCTGTGATTATTTTCCTACAAGTGACATTTCTTTCTTGTATGCTTTAAGTCATCTTATTCAATATGCTGCCAATAATTTTGAAATGATTTGAAAGTATGTCTAGGGGAATTTTCTAAAGATTTTATGATCATCTCNTCTAAATTATGTTTCTGTGATTATTTTCCTACAAGTGACATTTCTTTCTTGTATGCTTTAAGTCATCTTATTCAATATGCTGCCAATAATTTTGAAATGATTTGAAAGTATGTCTAGGGGAATTTTCTAAAGATTTTATGATCATCTCACCTTTAGGGTGGAAAAAAGATTATGAGACTGTTTAGCTGTTGAATACTCTGTATTGAAAAAAGGAAGTAGATAAGATCTTTTTGGTTTAGTGTTTCTATATTTTACTTAGCTGAATATGATAAACCAATCAAACCTATAAGAAATGGTGCCCTGGTTCTAACAAATTTGTCCTAAGCCAATTATGACTGAATTCCTGCTGGTGATGCACCNATAAGCAGGGTGACAATATACAGCCTTGACATACTCCTTTTCCTATTTGGAACCAGTGTGTTGTTCCATGTCCAGTTCTGACTGTTGCTTACTGACCTGCATACAGACTTCTCAAGAGGCAGGTCAGGTGGTCTGGTATTCCCATCTGTTTCTCACACCTCCGTTATTTGTGATAACGGCACCATTGTGCTGGAACTTTTCCACTCGAATTTTACAATAATTTAAGAGTACATAAATCATGTAATGATTTGGAGCCAGCATTGCTTTTCCATTTTTAAATTCTGGACTTGTGTGTAATTTCTTTTTAATTTAGTTTTTTTAATCTATATTATTCGATTTAGTCTGGTAGGACATTTGAAATTTATACAGTATCCAAATCAGTTTATTTTGAAGGACTGACCACAGTTTTGCAAAATATATAGCATTGCTGGCTCCTGCTCACTAAATGCCACCCAGTTATATTAATAACCAAAAATGCCGTCTTAATAATAAAAAATGCCCTTACAAATTTCGAAAACACCCCCAGGTGGCACTACCAGCCTCATTTAGAAGCACTGATAGGTTGTACCTTCTTCAGTACTCTTAAAAAGCAAAGCCATGTGTATTAATGGTTAGTCTCAGAAATATTTTGTTGCTTTCTACATTCACACTAAAGGAGAAAAGTTTAAATGGAACAAGAAAGGTCAAGAGAAAGAAATAATGTTGTAATGGTGTACTTTGAGAGTTTGTGGGGAAATGTGGTTTCAAACAGGAGTGACTTTAGAGCCAGTTTTGTTGAAACGCATGTAATTGTTAACTTCAAAAAGCTTTGAAAATACGGAATTCTTAATAAATGTTGCAGATGTTCTTGAGTGGCACGTGTAATTAAAAGCACAGGTACAGATATAGATGTCTAGAGTTCAGTTTCCAGCTTTTTCACTTTCTAGCTGTATAATTTGGGGCCGGATTTGAGCCTCTCTTTGCCTCTGGTTTTATCACCTGTAAAGTGAGAAAACTTTTACAGTTTATGAGACAGATAATTTATAATATTATCTGTCTCATAGGGATATTGTAAAGAGTAAATAGGAAAATAACAAGTGCTTTTAAAACAGTACCTGCCACATTGAAATCATTTAATATATAACAGCTGTATATTAGAATTTGAAGGTTGACTAACCATAAGCTACTTTTTTATGGTTAATCAAGACTGAATAGTATTTACAGATTTTTACAGCTAATAGTGGGTTGGCCAAAAAGTTCATTTGAGATGTGTATAAGAGACAGGGCCAGACCTGCACCTGAATATCTTCCACCCGAGCCTGGAGGACATCGCGCGGGCGGAGAGCTTCTTCACGGCCTCCGCCCGAAACCGTATCGAGTACCTCACCTCGGCGGTGCGTCTCGACCACGCCCCGGACCTTCGCCGCCCGGAGGTGAGCGCCGCAGCCGCCTGCGGGTACTGAGGGCTTGGGCTGTGATTTTGCTGTAACCTATTATCAACTAGCGATGCTAGTGGTAAAGAACCCTCCTGCCGATGCA
>SJYW01005546.1:117594-157730 GCA_006410735.1 Raphicerus campestris
AGCATCATTCCTTCCAAAGAAATCCCAGGGCTGATCTCCTTCAGAATGGACTGGTTGGATCTCCTTGCAGTCCAAGGGACTCTCAAGAGTCTTCTGTAACACCACAGTTCAGAAGCATCAATTCTTCAGTGCTCAGCCTTCTTCACAGTCCAACTCTTCACATCCATACATGGAAAAACCATAGCCTTGACTAGATGGACCTTTGTTGGCAAAGTATTGTCTCTGCTTTTGAATATACTATCTAGGTTGGTCATAACTTTTCTTCCAAGGAGTAAGCGTCTTTTAATTTCATGGCTGCAGTCACCAACTGCAGTGATGTTGGAGCCCCCCAAAATAAAGTCTGACACTGTTTCCACTGTTTCCCCATCTATTTCCCATGAAGTGATGGGATCAGATGCCATGATCTTCGTTTTCTGAATGTTGAGCTTTAAGTCAACTTTTTCACTCTCCTCTTTCACTTTCATCAAGAGGCTTTTTAGTTCCTCTTCACTTTCTGCCATAAGGGTGGTGTCATCTGCATATTTTAGGTTATTGATGTTTCTCCCAGCAGTCTTGATTCCAGCTTGTGTTTCTTCCGGCCCAGCGTTTCTCATGATGTACTCTGCATATAAGTTAAATAAGCAGGGTGACAATATACAGCCTTGACATACTCCTTTTCCTATTTGGAACCAATGTGTTGTTCCATGTCCAGTTCTGACTGTTGCTTACTGACTTGCATACAGACTTCTCAAGAGGCAGGTCAGGTGGTCTGGTATTCCCATCTCTTTCTCACACCTCCGTTATTTGTGATAAGGGCACCATTGTGCTGGAACTTTTCCACTCGAATTTTACAATAATTTAAGAGTACATAAATCACGTAATGATTTGGAGCCAGCATTGTTTTTCCATTTTTAAATTCTGGACTTTTGTGTAATTTCTTTTTAATTTAGTTTTTTTAATCTATATTATTCGATTTAGTCTGGTAGGACATTTGAAATTTATACAGTATCCAAATCAGTTTATTTTGAAGGATGACCACAGTTTTGCAAAATATATAGCATTGCTGGCTCCTGCTCACTAAATGCCACCCAGTTATATTAATAACCAAAAATGCCGTCTTAATAATAAAAAATGCCCTTACAAATTTCGAAAACACCCCCAGGTGGCACTACCACCCTCATTTAGAAGCACTGATAGGTTGTACCTTCTTCAGTACTCTTAAAAAGCAAAGCCATGTGTATTAATGGTTAGTCTCAGAAATATTTTGTTGCTTTCTACATTCACATTAAAGGAGAAAAGTTTAAAAATGGAACAAGAAAGGTCAAGAGAAAGAAAAAATGTTGTAATGGTGTACTTTGAGAGTTTGTGGGGAAATGTGGTTTCAAACAGAAGTGACTTTAGAGCCAGTTTTGTTGAAACGCATGTGATTGTTAACTTCAAAAAGCTTTGAAAATATGAAATTCTTAATAAATGTTGCAGATATTCTTGAGTGGCACGTGTAATTAAAAGCACAGGTACAGATATAGATGTCTAGAGTTCAGTTTCCAGCTTTTTCACTTTCTAGCTGTATAATTTGGGGCCGGATTTGATCCTCTCTTTGCCTCTGGTTTTATCACCTGTAAAATGAGAAAACTTTTACAGTTTATGAGACAGATAATTTATAATATTATCTGTCTCATAGGGATATTGTAAAGAGTAAATAGGAAAATAACAAGTGCTTTTAAAACAGTACCTGCCACATTGAAATCATTTAATATATAACAGCTGTATATTAGAATTTGAAGGTTGACTAACCATAAGCTACTTTTTTATGGTTAATCAAGACTGAATAGTATTTACAGATTTTTACAGCTAATAGTGGGTTGGCCAAAAAGTTCATTTGGGTTTTTCTGTAAGCTGGTACAGTAAAACCCAAATGAACTTTTTGGCCAAACCAATACAGTATATGATTACATATATATATATATATATATATAAACTAGTACTCAATTATCTTCTTTTTGCTTGTATAAGGTATGTTTTATAGGCAGAAGCAATGTTGGAAAATCCTCTCTAATAAAGGCCTTGTTTTCACTTGCCCCAGAGGTTGAAGTTAGAGTCTCCAAAAAACCGGTATGTCAAAATTTAAAACATATCTGAACTACCTCTGAGTTGACTAAGGTGAATAATAAATATGGGGGGAGGTTAGAAACCATAATTGCTAAGTTCCTAGAAAAGTGATTTCTTTCAAACAAGTGCTAGTGTAAGACATTTCATTAATGCCTGCGTATTTCTCTGAAGAAAACGGAAGTTATTTAGTAACCTGGCCAGTATGTTGAGGACATTTTCCCTGGTCCAGTCTTTTCTCAAGAGTTACTCCATTGTCATTCTGTATTTGCTTCTGTGAGAATGCTCATCTAGTTCTACACTGATTTTTGAAGGAAACAGCTTTCAAGTGTATTTGTTTTCCTCCTATAGTTTTTGATACCTAGCTAACTCATATATGTATATATACACAAATCAGGCACTTCACAGTTTACCCAGGGCCAAATTGACGTGCCTAATATCCCAGTCAGTCTGCTGTGGTAGCTTTTTGTCATTTTCTCATTTCCTCTGCTTCCTTTTCCATAATACAGATTGTACCAATATTTAAGGAACCCTCTCCTCACCCCAGTTCTCCTCACCTTATTATCTGTCCTTGGCAAAATGTTCCCAGCAACCCAGGGCTCACTGCCCCTATTTCCTTACAATAGAACCCTTCCCTGAGGCTTCACTAATCTTTTCTTGCTCCCAGTTTCTTCCCGTAGTTGATTCCCTGATGCTACCCCTGATGATTGCAGTCATTTGTTAACCCTCCTACCATACTCCCTTGTGCCCTGCCTCATCAAATGTCATAGTTCAACTCTGACTTCTAGGTAGGGTGTTTGCTCTCTGCTGTGAGAAGACAATGGAACTATATTCTTGACATTTCTAATCTGTAATTCTAAAGTTATTTTCCAATAGATAGACATATAAGCTGCCTGGGAACCTAAGCATCATTTATAAAACCTTTCTGAGTTCTGAACAATTGACTTTTAAAATTGTTTGTCATAATTTTTTCTTTTCTTATTAATAAATGTCCGTGGACAGAAAACCACATGAATAAACTATTTTGGTCATCTTTACATTAATTGTAGTTGCACAGGTACTTTACAGTTGTACATGCTTTTTAAAAAAATGGCTTAATGAAAGCACCAAACCCATCTACTAAAACATGCAAATTGATTTTAGGCAAGTAATAGTCTAGCTACAGTATCAAACTTTGCATCTGGTTTTTATGAAAACTTGTATGACTGACAGTAAGCATTTAATTTATCCTGTTTGTTCCATAATTCATTTAAAGTGGAGATAATTCTTTAAAGTGGAAATATATTGTTCATCAGAGAATATTGATTAATGCAGCCATACTATTTAGACCAGTTCTGTTTCACTAAGAGAGAACTAATGAAGTAGGAAAACTTGAAAATATTTTGCCTGCGTATTTCTAATATGGATTTGAAGTTCTTAAATCATACAGATTCTCTTTAAAAAAAAATGAATTGGAAGGAGGAAGTAGCATCATCTAAGCTTATATCCAGCCCCTTCTCTTCTGTTTCTTTTTCCTGTATCGTTATCTGCATTGGGTTATATACAGAATACTTTTATGCTTTTAATAAGTAATTATTGATTGAACAGAAAATATTTTGAGTCATGAAATATACAAAGGACATATTTTAAGAAACTTATTTTTACATTTACTTTATCAGGGCCATACAAAGAAAATTAATTTTTACAAAGTTGGAAAATACTTTACATTGGTGGACATGCCAGGTTATGGCTATAGAGCACCTGCAGATTTCGTTGACATGGTAGAAACCTACCTAAAAGAACGAAAGAAGTAAGAAGCTTTTTCTTCTTATAATTGTTATATTTAACCCCTAAACATGTTTTCATGACTAGAACCTTCTACACATGATGAACCCTTCGGTTTTATCAAATAATTTTTCTAGAAAGTGTACTTTATTCTCATAATATTCTATACTATTTTGGAGGAAGGTATATACTGTCTGCTTAGTTTTTTTTTCCCCNTAATACAGATTGTACCAATATTTAAGGAACCCTCTCCTCACCCCAGTTCTCCTCACCTTATTATCTGTCCTTGGCAAAATGTTCCCAGCAACCCAGGGCTCACTGCCCCTATTTCCTTACAATAGAACCCTTCCCTGAGGCTTCACTAATCTTTTCTTGCTCCCAGTTTCTTCCCGTAGTTGATTCCCTGATGCTACCCCTGATGATTGCAGTCATTTGTTAACCCTCCTACCATACTCCCTTGTGCCCTGCCTCATCAAATGTCATAGTTCAACTCTGACTTCTAGGTAGGGTGTTTGCTCTCTGCTGTGAGAAGACAATGGAACTATATTCTTGACATTTCTAATCTGTAATTCTAAAGTTATTTTCCAATAGATAGACATATAAGCTGCCTGGGAACCTAAGCATCATTTATAAAACCTTTCTGAGTTCTGAACAATTGACTTTTAAAATTGTTTGTCATAATTTTTTCTTTTCTTATTAATAAATGTCCGTGGACAGAAAACCACATGAATAAACTATTTTGGTCATCTTTACATTAATTGTAGTTGCACAGGTACTTTACAGTTGTACATGCTTTTTAAAAAAATGGCTTAATGAAAGCACCAAACCCATCTACTAAAACATGCAAATTGATTTTAGGCAAGTAATAGTCTAGCTACAGTATCAAACTTTGCATCTGGTTTTTATGAAAACTTGTATGACTGACAGTAAGCATTTAATTTATCCTGTTTGTTCCATAATTCATTTAAAGTGGAGATAATTCTTTAAAGTGGAAATATATTGTTCATCAGAGAATATTGATTAATGCAGCCATACTATTTAGACCAGTTCTGTTTCACTAAGAGAGAACTAATGAAGTAGGAAAACTTGAAAATATTTTGCCTGCGTATTTCTAATATGGATTTGAAGTTCTTAAATCATACAGATTCTCTTTAAAAAAAAATGAATTGGAAGGAGGAAGTAGCATCATCTAAGCTTATATCCAGCCCCTTCTCTTCTGTTTCTTTTTCCTGTATCGTTATCTGCATTGGGTTATATACAGAATACTTTTATGCTTTTAATAAGTAATTATTGATTGAACAGAAAATATTTTGAGTCATGAAATATACAAAGGACATATTTTAAGAAACTTATTTTTACATTTACTTTATCAGGGCCATACAAAGAAAATTAATTTTTACAAAGTTGGAAAATACTTTACATTGGTGGACATGCCAGGTTATGGCTATAGAGCACCTGCAGATTTCGTTGACATGGTAGAAACCTACCTAAAAGAACGAAAGAAGTAAGAAGCTTTTTCTTCTTATAATTGTTATATTTAACCCCTAAACATGTTTTCATGACTAGAACCTTCTACACATGATGAACCCTTCGGTTTTATCAAATAATTTTTCTAGAAAGTGTACTTTATTCTCATAATATTCTATACTATTTTGGAGGAAGGTATATACTGTCTGCTTAGTTTTTTTTTCCCCGTGAATTAGTTTAAACTTAAATTCTATTGTTTTCCTATATTGAGACTATAAGTAGTACATCAGCAGACTTTATTAATATTTTATACCAAACTCTTAGCTGGCTCTTTTTAAAAATGAAATTTGTTGGTTAACGTGGTGTTTACCAGATTTAAATAAACTTCAGTAAATTCTGGTTATTCTTAAAATACTTCTGACATCACAGCCTTGATAAATACTACTTTTTGTTTCAAGCATTGCAGAATATATGGAAAAATTAATGTTAAACTTTTGAAGTATAAAATGTTTATAAGTAATTTGCTTGTTGTATCTTTACATAGAAGCTAAGATAAAATACTTACACAAGAGAATACAAAATATAATGTGTTTGGTTTTGTTATCTGCTAGTCTTAAAGTGGAGAAGGCGATGGCACCCCACTCCAGTACTCTTGCCTGGAAAATTCCATGGACAGAGGAGCCTGGTAGGCTGCAGTCCATGGGGTCGCAAAGAGTCACACACGACTGAGTGACTTCCCTTTCACTTTTCACTTTCATGCATTGGAGAAGGAAATGGCAACCCACTCCAGTGTTCTTGCCTGGAGAATCCCAGCGACGGGGAAGCCTGGTGGGCTGCCATCTGTGGGGTTACAGAGTTGGACACAACTGAAGTGACTCAGCAGCAGCAGCAGTCTTAAAGTAATATTTGAAGACTTAGACACATTTATGGTAACTTATAGTCATATGTTCTGTATATGCTATTGAAATAATATTAATGAATCTATCTAACATAACCAACACTGAGACCACTAGAACTAGGATGGACTTCATGGTAAATTGAGAATTCCTTTTGCCTAAAGAAATTTTTAAATTTTGATCTGATAATTTTTCAAAAGACAATTTCTTAGTATAGTGAAGGTCGGGGTGGGGGCAATGAATAAGTATATTTTTCTTTTCTTTTCTTTGTTAATCTTCATTTCTGCATGCCTACAGTTTGATGAGAACGTTTTTATTAGTGGATAGTGTTGTTGGAATTCAAAAAGCAGACAATGTTGCCATAGAAATGTGTGAAGAATTTGCATTACCTTATGTGGTAAGTATTTCTTTTGACTCCTGGTTGCACTCAGAAATTGAGTTCCCTGTGTGTCTGTCTGTTTAATAAATGAGTAGGTCTCCTCCTCAAAAGTTAAAGGAGTATCTTTTAAAATGTCTTTTCAATTATTAGCCATTAATATTAAAATAAGTTCAGTGGTACTTTTATTCCCTTTCCTTCTCCTAGCTTTTAAATTCTCAAAATTATAGTCAAAGTTTTCTGTTCATCTAGTGATTATAAATGCTTCTCCTTGTTTTGTTTTTGTTTATTTTTTCTTTTTTAAATGACTGTAACTATTTGCTAAAACTCCTTAGTAGCTCTTTAACAGCAGCTTGACAGATAGCACTTATCAGAATATAAATGAAACTACAACTGAAAAATTTGCTAAACTAATTTGGAATTTAAGAATATCACAAAAATTTCATAGGCTCCAGCACACAAAGGTAGGATGTTTATATTCTTAAGGAAAAGAAAATTTTTTATGAGAATATCTTACCAGTTCTTTCTGTTGTTTACCCTAGAATGGAACACAGATTGGTAGGTTGGTATCCTACCAATTTTATTTTGTATGTTTTTCAGATTAAATGGCAATCTTCAAGTTCCTCTCTGAGCAACTTGACTATAATTTGGTTTCAGAGAAATGTCAGAAAACCACTAAAATGTAGTGGTTTTGCAGTTTAATGCAAATCAAACCATGTTACCAGTCAAAAAGCTGTTTCTGTTCGTGGAGTTATGGAATTCTTGGGGTTTGAAAATGCCCTTTGAAACATTAGAGATAATTTATAGTTATGAGGAGCCAAAGAACTGATAAACATAGTCTGCACAGTAAGAAAAAAAAAGCCCAAAT
Organism: Raphicerus campestris; assembly: GCA_006410735.1. NCBI lineage: Eukaryota > Metazoa > Chordata > Mammalia > Artiodactyla > Bovidae > Raphicerus > Raphicerus campestris. The sequence goes on from SJYW01005546.1 coordinate 125,051, forward strand.
GTTCCCCAACCAGTTTTATTGATAATTTGATAATTTACTCCTAATTTGATATCATAGATATCATTTTGTGCAATCATATATTTTCCTCAGTTTTAACTTTAAGAAAATATTAGCCTTTTTCTTTGTAAAAGAAGTTGTGCTAGAGGAATTAGGTATCACCATATTTCTCTTTATGAAGAAAGACTTCTTCTTTCTGCTTCTCACTCCTTCTGCCATTAATATTTTTTATGCTGTATAGTTGATTTATAATCATTCTATTTTATTTTAATCATTTATATATTTTTATAACTGAAAAGCATAAATGATTAGTCAAGAAATTTAATTTTATAGCATTTTCCTAGGAAAACTTCTGAAAAATACATCAAGGCTTTTACTTTTTAATTAATTTTGTAATCATCATGCCTTGACCTTTTTCTAGTATATAATTGTCTTTGAGTAAATAAATTATTTAAAGTATTATATTTGCTGTTAGCCCTAGTAAATTCTAGGGTTACTTGGAGTATTACTTTGTTTAAGTTGGAATATAACTACAGTGGCTACAACCTACCAATAGCCTGATTTGTAATTTTTCCCTTTAAATTTAACATATAAGGTCGAACAATTCAGTATTTAAAAAATGATTATAAATCCGCAGTTTTATGTGTATCAACCTAATAATACTTTTGTGTCTTAGACCACAAAATAAATAGTGATCACATGAAACATTTGGTGTATAACAATGGCAAGTATGGCCCTAGGGTTCTTTTCACTGGTCTTGAATCCAAGATATTATGGCCCTGTGTGGTTAAACAGCAAACACATAGTGTTTGCTTTATATATTGCATATATTAATTTGTTTAATCTTTACAGCAGCTCCTTTAGAAGGTATTGCTTTTATTTTATAGATGAGGAAACAAGTACAGAGAGATTAAGAAACTTGCATAGGTCACGTAGTTGTTATTGAAATATTGTAACTAAAATGTATAAAACTGTATATTAAGAAATAACAGTTGACCCTTGAACAGTATGGGAATTAGGGGCGCCAACCCTCCTTTCAGTCGTGAATCCAAGTTTAACTTACAGCCAGTCCTTCCTGTTCAAGGTTCTTCTGTATTGATGGTTCCTCCATATTGGCAGCTCCATATCCATGGATTTAATCAACCACAGACCATGTAATATTGTGGTATTTACTGTTGAAAATATCTGCATATAAGTGCACCTTTGCAGTTTAATCCCATGTTGCTCAAGGGTCAACTGTACTTTATTTCTACTGTTTAAATATTTGTTTTCCTACAGATGGTATTAACAAAAATTGACAAATCTTCCAAGGGACATCTTTTAAAACAAGTGCTTCAGATCCAGAAATTTGTTGACACTAAAACACAAGGATGTTTTCCTCAGTTATTCCCTGTAAGGTAAGAGTTGAATTGTCTTTATGTACTAACATATAACTTTATGTGCTAACAACCTTTAGCATTAAATCAGTGTTTCTGAAATTGAGGTATCCTTTTAAGATCAGGAGAGTTTGGAAGACTCTGCACTTAGCCATATTTTATTGGCTTTTTATTTTATCAACACTTTTTTTCCCTCCCCTCTATTCTTTGTTCTGTCTGCAGATTCTTGATGAATCGTCCCTGTAGTATCTTAATGATCTTTCTACTNTAGGGGAGTTTGGAAGGCTCTGCACTTAGCCATATTTTATTGGCTTTTTATTTTATCAACACTTTTTTTCCCTCCCCTCTATTCTTTGTTCTGTCTGCAGATTCTTGATGAATCGTCCCTGTAGTATCTTAATGATCTTTCTACTTCAGCCTATTTCAACCCTAGACCACATCAAGCTGTAAAGCATAAGAATTTTCCTTTTAAAGGACCATATGTAAGGAAGAAATGCTTCATATAAGCTAGAATTAAGCATTGGTAGCAGACAGGATGGTTATTTCCTGAGCCAGCAATTTTTGTTAAATGTAGTTTAGCAATGAAACATGAGTTTTTACTTTCAGTATGCACTTTGGATACAGTAAGTAACCTGTATTATAGCAGAAATACAGTGCCACTCCTGTGTGATTTTCTGACTCTGACTTATTTGTGGAAGGCACTATGATAGTTCCTACAAGAAATTACATGAAACTGTCCTCTAAGCAGTCATTCTAGTTCCTACCAATCCAGATCACAGTTGTCTGTATGAATATGCAGTCGAAGTCTGTCTTCATTCATTTCTACAAAATGCTTTTCCCCCTTGACTTACATTTCACTATTTATCCTGTTCATCTGTCTGTGTCTGATAGATACAGTGGAAACTTCTATGGGCAGGAATGAAATCCTGTTTCTTCTTAGAGCTCTGAGCATTGTCTCAGAAAAATAATTGCTTTCTTTTAAATGTTTAGTAACAAGGAAATGAGACTTCAGCTAAAAAGGTAAAATAAACACAAGATGGGCAAATTATGGCCTAACAGCTGCATTTATTGGGAAAAAAAAAGTTTTAGTTGACTGCAGGCTGAGTTTAATAATATAATGAGGCTGGGGAAAAACTGACAAGGTTGTCTTGAGCTACAGTGTTAGAATTATAGTGTTCAAAACAAGGGAGTGATCAAGCAGTAGTCTCACACTGCTTTAAGCTGTATACTGACCGTTCAGTCAAGTTCTATTGTGGCTTGACATTAAGAACTAGAGCTATCTGAAAACAGATGGTCTTCGGGGAGGTCATGTCACTAGATCATTCTAAACACTTAATTGATCCACAAAGTAAGCACCTCTATTTCACAGATACATTACAGGTCAGAGAAGTGAAGGGAGTTTCAGAGAAGCATTTGCTGATATAGAAAGAGCATGGACCTCAAGGGTCCGACAGCCATGGTTTTGCATGGTTCCTCTGCTTCTTGGCAATAGCTTTTAAAGCAACTTATTTCATTTTTTGAGGAAAAATGTGATGGTTAGAAGGATTAAATAAAATATATTGTGACTGATGTACACATATTAGCCACATAATAAAATTAGTTTCTTTCCTTCCCAGAAGTCAGTCAGTGGCAAGGTCAGGCCAACAACCTGAACTAACAGATTCTCAGTACTTTTTAGAGGTGTTCCCTTCTTTAGATAGGCTGGCATTTTCTGCTGCATGACCTTTGAATCACTGTGCCACCATACTAAGTGACTAAGGTACTGCAGAAGCCACACAGTACTCAAAGTCTTACGAATTGAGACACATACAGGCGGTGCTAGCTTTCAAGAGCTTCAACGTTCAGGATACCACAGTGACCACATACAGGAAGTTGTCAGACTGTAGTTCTCAAAACCCAATTCAGATAATAGAGTTATTTATACTCCTTGCTTTTATTTGCTTGACTAAGCCCCAGTACATCCTCCAAAAGGGAATTTGACCTAGTCATAGGATAATTATTATAAAATAAGACAGGTTTTATTTCCTCCTCTTCCTGTATGATCTTGGTAGGAGAAAGGTGGAAGTGTGGGTAGACATGTAGTCCAGCAAGGTTTGGCCTTTAAGCCTGTTGGCAAAAGTTTAAGTGCTCACCTTCATGTCTGAACTCTACCCCAGCTGAGTTAGAGAAGTAAAACTGACGCAAGGCCCCTAAAGTTTGATGCTGGGATCAATCTATTCTTATAACTGGTATGGAAGAAATATATAAGTAGGCACAATATAATTGCTTCTGTGGTTTTCATGCAAATGAGAACTGATTCTTAGGACAAAGAAAATCATGAATTGACAAAAATGTTGCAAATGAGTTCATGGTGCCATAGCTAGTGTGTAGACTATCCAACTTGTATCTCTTCTTTAAACCATACATGTGTAACTTCAGNATTCTTAGGACAAAGACAATCATGAATTGACAAAAATGTTGCAAATGAGTTCATGGTGCCATAGCTAGTGTGTAGACTATCCAACTTGTATCTCTTCTTTAAACCATACATGTGTAACTTCAGTTCTAGTTGAGAATCAGTATGGAGGCAGCTTTATCAAAGAGAATTAGTACACAGCAGAGAATATTTTACCTGTTGTATATACACATATACACCGTGTGAGTGAAGGTCGCTCAGTCGTGTCCAACTCTTTGCGACCCCGTGGACTGTAGCCTACCAGGCTTCTCCGTCCATGGGATTCTCCAGGAAAGAATACTGGAGTGGGTTACCATTTCCTTCTCCAGGGGATCTTCCCGATNTAATTGTCTTTGAGTAAATAAATTATTTAAAGTATTATATTTGCTGTTAGCCCTAGTAAATTCTAGGGTTACTTGGAGTATTACTTTGTTTAAGTTGGAATATAACTACAGTGGCTACAACCTACCAATAGCCTGATTTGTAATTTTTCCCTTTAAATTTAACATATAAGGTTGAACAATTCAGTATTTAAAAAATGATTATAAATCCGCAGTTTTATGTGTATCAACCTAATAATACTTTTGTGTCTTAGACCACAAAATAAATAGTGATCACATGAAACATTTGGTGTATAACAATGGCAAGTATGGCCCTAGGGTTCTTTTCACTGGTCTTGAATCCAAGATATTATGGCCCTGTGTGGTTAAATAGCAAACACATAGTGTTTGCTTTATATATTGCATATATTAATTTGTTTAATCTTTACAGCAGCTCCTTTAGAAGGTATTGCTTTTATTTTATAGATGAGGAAACAAGTACAGAGAGATTAAGAAACTTGCATAGGTCACGTAGTTGTTATTGAAATATTGTAACTAAAATGTATAAAACTGTATATTAAGAAATAACAGTTGACCCTTGAACAGTATGGGAATTAGGGGCGCCAACCCTCCTTTCAGTCGTGAATCCAAGTTTAACTTACAGCCAGTCCTTCCTGTTCAAGGTTCTTCTGTATTGATGGTTCCTCCATATTGGCAGCTCCATATCCATGGATTTAATCAACCACAGACCATGTAATATTGTGGTATTTACTGTTGAAAATATCTGCATATAAGTGCACCTTTGCAGTTTAATCCCATGTTGCTCAAGGGAGAACTGTACTTTATTTCTACTGTTTAAATATTTGTTTTCCTACAGATGGTATTAACAAAAATTGACAAATCTTCCAAGGGACATCTTTTAAAACAAGTGCTTCAGATCCAGAAATTTGTTGACACTAAAACACAAGGATGTTTTCCTCAGTTATTCCCTGTAAGGTAAGAGTTGAATTGTCTTTATGTACTAACATATAACTTTATGTGCTAACAACCTTTAGCATTAAATCAGTGTTTCTGAAATTGAGGTATCCTTTTAAGATCAGGAGAGTTTGGAAGACTCTGCACTTAGCCATATTTTATTGGCTTTTTATTTTATCAACACTTTTTTTCCCTCCCCTCTATTCTTTGTTCTGTCTGCAGATTCTTGATGAATCGTCCCTGTAGTATCTTAATGATCTTTCTACTTCAGCCTATTTCAACCCTAGACCACATCAAGCTGTAAAGCATAAGAATTTTCCTTTTAAAGGACCATATGTAAGGAAGAAATGCTTCATATAAGCTAGAATTAAGCATTGGTAGCAGACAGGATGGTTATTTCCTGAGCCAGCAATTTTTGTTAAATGTGGTTTAGCAATGAAACATGAGTATTTACTTTCAGTGTGCACTTTGGATACAGTAAGTAACCTGTATTATAGCAGAAATACAGTGCCACTCCTGTGTGATTTTCTGACTCTTGACTTATTTGTGGAAGGCACTATGATAGTTCCTACAAGAAATTACATGAAACTGTCCTCTAAGCAGTCATTCTAGTTCCTACCAATCCAGATCACAATTGTCTGTATGAATATGCAGTCGAAGTCTGTCTTCATTCATTTCTACAAAATGCTTTTCCCCCTTGACTTACATTTCACTATTTATCCTGTTCATCTGTCTGTGTCTGATAGATACAGTGGAAACTTCTATGGGCAGGAATGAAATCCTGTTTCTTCTTAGAGCTCTGAGCATTGTCTCAGAAAAATAATTGCTTTCTTTTAAATGTTTAGTAACAAGGAAATGAGACTTCAGCTAAAAAGGTAAAATAAACACAAGATGGGCAAATTATGGCCTAACAGCTGCATTTATTGGGAAAAAAAAAGTTTTAGTTGACTGCAGGCTGAGTTTAATAATATAATGAGGCTGGGGAAAAACTGACAAGGTTGTCTTGAGCTACAGTGTTAGAATTATAGTGTTCAAAACAAGGGAGTGATCAAGCAGTAGTCTCACACTGCTTTAAGCTGTATACTGACCGTTCAGTCAAGTTCTATTGTGGCTTGACATTAAGAACTAGAGCTATCTGAAAACAGATGGTCTTCGGGGAGGTCATGTCACTAGATCATTCTAAACACTTAATTGATCCACAAAGTAAGCACCTCTATTTCACAGATACATTACAGGTCAGAGAAGTGAAGGGAGTTTCAGAGAAGCATTTGCTGATATAGAAAGAGCATGGACCTCAAGGGTCCGACAGCCATGGTTTTGCATGGTTCCTCTGCTTCTTGGCAATAGCTTTTAAAGCAACTTATTTCATTTTTTGAGGAAAAATGTGATGGTTAGAAGGATTAAATAAAATATATTGTGACTGATGTACACATATTAGCCACATAATAAAATTAGTTTCTTTCCTTCCCAGAAGTCAGTCAGTGGCAAGGTCAGGCCAACAACCTGAACTAACAGATTCTCAGTACTTTTTAGAGGTGTTCCCTTCTTTAGATAGGCTGGCATTTTCTGCTGCATGACCTTTGAATCACTGTGCCACCATACTAAGTGACTAAGGTACTGCAGAAGCCACACAGTACTCAAAGTCTTACGAATTGAGACACATACAGGCGGTGCTAGCTTTCAAGAGCTTCAACGTTCAGGATACCACAGTGACCACATACAGGAAGTTGTCAGACTGTAGTTCTCAAAACCCAATTCAGATAATAGAGTTATTTATACTCCTTGCTTTTATTTGCTTGACTAAGCCCCAGTACATCCTCCAAAAGGGAATTTGACCTAGTCATAGGATAATTATTATAAAATAAGACAGGTTTTATTTCCTCCTCTTCCTGTATGATCTTGGTAGGAGAAAGGTGGAAGTGTGGGTAGACATGTAGTCCAGCAAGGTTTGGCCTTTAAGCCTGTTGGCAAAAGTTTAAGTGCTCACCTTCATGTCTGAACTCGACCCCAGCTGAGTTAGAGAAGTAAAACTGACGCAAGGCCCCTAAAGTTTGATGCTGGGATCAATCTATTCTTATAACTGGTATGGAAGAAATATATAAGTAGGCACAATATAATTGCTTCTGTGGTTTTCATGCAAATGAGAACTGATTCTTAGGACAAAGACAATCATGAATTGACAAAAATGTTGCAAATGAGTTCATGGTGCCATAGCTAGTGTGTAGACTATCCAACTTGTATCTCTTCTTTAAACCATACATGTGTAACTTCAGTTCTAGTTGAGAATCAGTATGGAGGCAGCTTTATCAAAGAGAATTAGTACACAGCAGAGAATATTTTACCTGTTGTATATACACATATACACCGTGTGAGTGAAGGTCGCTCAGTCGTGTCCAACTCTTTGCGACCCCGTGGACTGTAGCCTACCAGGCTTCTCCGTCCATGGGATTCTCCAGGAAAGAATACTGGAGTGGGTTACCATTTCCTTCTCCAGGGGATCTTCCCGATCCAGGGATCAAACCCAGTCTCCCACATTGGAGGCAGACGCTTTAACCTCTGAGCCACCAGGGAAGCCCCCATATACACCATACCTGCATCCATAAAATTCATAGTGTCTTCATAAAAGTCTGTGTATCCCAAGAAACCATGTGTTCACTTCCATGCTGACAAATAGAGGAACAGATATGGATAGATACAGTAAGACAGATCAATAATAGATACAATAATGGTGACTGATTTTTTTTTAATCATGAAAAGTCTGTATTATCATGGTAATTTAATCTTTGTCACAAAAAGAACAAATTAAACAGACCAGAATTTTAGTATGGGAAATAAAAAGCAAAATAGAAAATATTCCCATGGCATTTTTCGCAGAAATAGAATAGTCTGAAAAACTATGTAGAACCACAGGTGACCCTGGATAGCCAAAGCAACCTTAAGAAAGAACAAAGCTGGAGGTATCACACTTCCTGATTTCAAACTGTGTCACAGAAGCTGTAGTAATGAAACAGTATGGTATTGACATAAAAACAGATATATAGGTCAGTGGAACAGAATAGAGAGCTTGGAAATAAGCCCATGCAATATGAGTGGTTAACTTTAAAAGGAGTCAAGAATATACAATGGGGAAAGGACAGTCTCTTCAACAAATGGTGCTGGAAAAATTGGACAACCACATGCAAAAGAATGAAACTAGGTTACTATCTTACACCATACACGAAAATTAAACCAAAATGGAAAAGTACTTGAATGCAAGATATGAAACCATAAAATTCCTAGAAGAAAAGACACTGTAAGCTCTTTGACATCACTTTTAAGTCATATTTGGGTCTGACTCCAAAAGTAAGTGGGACTATATTAAACTAAAAGTTTCTGCACAGCAAAGAAAATTATCAACAAAATGAAAAGTCAGCCTAATCAATAGAAGAAGATATTTGCAAGTCATATATCTAATAGGGGTTAATATCCAAAATATATAAAGAACTCCTACAACTCAATGGTAAAAAAAAAAAAAAGGATTAAAAAATAGACACAGGAATTGAATAGACATTTTTCCAAAGACATACAGATAGATAACAGGTGCATGAAATGATCCTCAACATCACTAATCATCATGGAAATCCAAATCAAAACCACAAGATATCACCCCACACCTGTTAGAGTGCTGTTATCAAAAAGATAAGACACAAGTATTGGCATGAATATAGAGAAAAGGGAATCCTTGTGTACTGTTGGTAGGAATGTAAATTGGTGCAGTCCCTAAAGAAAACAGTATTGATTCCTCAAAAAACTAAAAATTGAACTACCATATGATCCAAGAATTACACTCCTGGATATACATCTGAAGAAAATGAAAACATTAATTTGAAAAGATACGTGTACTTCCATGCTCATTACAGCATTATTTTCAATAGCCAAAATTTGGAAACAAGTGTCCCTCAGTGGATGAATGGACAGAGAGGATGTGGTACTGTACAGTTTACCCTTGAACAATGTGAAGGGTTCTGACCCTTACCCAGTCAAAAATCCAAGTGTAACTTATAGTTGACCTGCCATAGCCACATTTCCTCCAAATCCCTGTATTCAACCAACTGGCTGTAACACTGTGGTATTTACTATTGTAAAACATCCACATGTAAGTGGATAGACACAGATTAGATCCATGGTTTTCAAGGGTCATCATGTATACACAAATGGAATACAATTCAGCCACCAAAAAGGAGGGAAATCTTACCATTTGAGAAGACATGAATGGACCTTGAGAGCATTATCCTAAGTGAAATAAGTCAGAGAAAGACAAATGTGTGATTTCACTTACATGTGGAATATTAAAAAACAAGCTCAGATGAGAAGAGATTCATGGTTGCTAGAGGTATAGGTTGAGGGTAAGAAAAACAGGTGAAGGTCAAAAGGTACAAACTCCCAGTTATAAAATAAACCATGGGGATGGTGTAATATACAATATAGTTACCACAGTTAGTAATTCTGTATTGCATATTTGAAATTTGCTAAGAGAGTAGACCATAAAAGTCTTTTTTTTCACCACAAGAAAAAAAAATTGTTTACTATAAATGGTGGCAAGTGTAACTAGACTTATTGTAGTGATCATTTTGCAATATGTACAAATATTGAATCATTGTATCCTGAAACTAATGTTGTATGTCAGTTATACCACAATAATAATAATAACTTGGTCTGGAAAATAAAAAGCAAAATAGTAGATATGAAGTTTTTAGAATCATGGAGGAAATAGATCAGATAATATGGATCACCAGATTTAGAATATTACAAGAGGTGCTGAGGAAGAGAGGAAAGGTAGGACAAATTAAAATATCCTGTTTCACACCTGTTTATAAATAGATTTTAAGTTAGGTGAATTCAGATCTGTTACTACCTCTGAAGTAAGGGGAAAATGACCTTTTTTTTTTCCCCTCCACAGTGCCATGACCTATTCTGGAATCCATCTGCTGAGATGCTTTATAGCAGATATAACAGGAAATCTTAAGACTACTGGCTTCCAGTTTAGCTGAAGACTCAAAATTGTGTGTGCCAACTGCAGTTAAAGACAGAATTTCAACATTGTTTTAAATGTTGTGTATCTGTAACTTGCAGAAGGATCACTTCAGCTTTAAAACCTGTGTATTTCCAAAGGAAGAATGAATTTGTGTCTATAGGGGCAGAAAGGTTTATACATGATTGAGTTATGCTGTTCATTAGAAGAGATACCAGCAGTTTTTAACAAACTGGCAAACAAGACCATATAGAAGTCTATAAAATGAAAATCTTTATCCTACCATGTAGGTGAGAGTGTTAGTTACTCAGTCATGTCCGACTCTTTGTAACCCTAGGGACTCTAGCCTGCCAGGCTCCTCTGTCCATGGCATTCTCCAGGCAAGGATACTGGAGTGGGTAGCCATTCCCTTCTCCAGGGGATCCTCCTGACACAGGGATTGAAGTCACATCTCCTGCATTGCAGGTAGATTCTTTATTATCTGAGCTATCAGGGTAGCCCCTACTGTGTAAGATGATGGTTTGCCATATTATTCATTGGGTTTTTGTCTTTTAAAGGAATATCTATTACTCTATTTTTTTAAATATTACAATGTACTAGGTAAGAAGGGGCTACTTGTTTGTTAAGCACTGATAAATGGGTTGAAGGTAAAGTCTTATATTATTGTTCAGTCACCAAGTTGTGTCTTAACTGCCACCCTATGGACTGTAGCACACCAGGCTTCCCTATCCTTCACTATCTCCTAGAGTTTGTTCAAATTTATATCCATTGAGTCAGTGATGCTATCTAACCATCTCATCCAATACCGCCCTCTTCTCCTTTTACCTTCAATCTTTCCCAGCATCAGGGTCTTTATATGTATGGCTATAACTTATCATTTTTCTGGAGACCTCATTTGAATATAACAAAAATTATTCTTGATAAAATATCAATCAGTCCATAATGAAAATACCACTTATTTCAGGCTGAGGTCGTCACTTTCACAGGGTTCAGAATCAGAAGACCAGAATTCAAGTTCCATTTCTAATATTTACTACACTTTGGATGTTTCTGAACTTTTGTAACTCTACCTCAGAAGCTATGAAGATTAAAATGTGAAAAGAACATCTATTTATTGTACCTATTTGTAAAGAAAAACCAATTCAAGTATATAGCAAAACTCATGGGTAGATTTATCACAGAATACATCCTGTCACGGAGGAAGTAACATTTTATCTAGGTTAAGACCAAAGGTTTTAGGTATGAAAGTTGACTTGCACAGGGCAAGAGAAAAAAGTTGGTGGGACAGTTTATAAATGGAATCTTCCCATTAGGATTCAGAATGGAAAGATAAAGCCTTACTTTGGACGAATGTTAGTGGAAAATATTTTTATGAAGGTGTTACTGACTAGTCATACAAGTGGTTTAGCTTTTCAGAGTGAGGCTGAATATTAAAATGTTTAGCAATAGCACTGGATAAAAAATTAATGCTATAAAACAACTTTTTTACTTTTAGAAAATTCAGTTCTGAATATGTTTTCAGTTTTATAGTTAATACTACTAGTTTATTCTAACCAGCAGTGATTTAAACTTTAAGAAGGGGGGGGGGACTTTNCAATAGCACTGGATAAAAAATTAATGCTATAAAACAACTTTTTTACTTTTAGAAAATTCAGTTCTGAATATGTTTTCAGTTTTATAGTTAATACTACTAGTTTATTCTAACCAGCAGTGATTTAAACTTTTAAGAGGGGGGGGGGGGGGGGACTTTAATATGGGCATTCACCAAGTAAGACATATATTGATAGTAACAACAAAATTCTCTTAAAAGTCATCTTTCTGCCTGCCAGTGTTACTTTATAGCTTGTCTTAGCCTTGGCTTTTGTTCTTCTAAAAGGAAGGTCTAAGACAAAAGCTTGTGTCCAATAGTTTATTGGGGATGTGATTCCAGGGAACAGGAATGAAGGGGAAATGAAACAGATGGAAGGAAAGCCAATCAAGGAGGCAGTGAGTTGGAAACAACATAGCTCTAGGGCTTGATCTTGAGGGATCTGTGGAACCTTATGAAATGTGCCTCTGAATTGTCTTTGAAGGGAAATTAGCAAGTTGTGTATGCCCAAATGCCAAGCAGTTCCTGTAGCTTGTCAGAGGTGAGAAAGCAAGGTGTAGTCGTCCAGGCCTGCTTGAGACTGGTTATCATAGTAGTGGCTGCAGTAAGAGGCCAAGAAGATCTGAAATGATACATGAGAGGTCTACCGCACTGCTCTTATAAATGACCAGTGTGTTAATGCCACCAGAAGGGATTAAATTGGTATTTACTATGATGATGCTAACAGTTATTTTCTAATCTAATTTACTGGGTAAGTTATGGTTTTGTAAATTTAAGATTTCACTTTTAAAACTTAAAACATCTGAATTTGTTTGGGAAAAAAAAAAATAGAATACTATGTCCCTTATTTTTACCAACTTAGGGACACATGAAACTCTTTACTGTTTTTCCCAGAATTTTAAGGGGCAGATGGGAAAAAGAGATAAACATACTCCAAAGGAACATTAATTAAGTAGAAAAAAAAAATGCTAGGCTTATAGTTGAATCCAGTCTCACCTCCTTAGACAATTCACTGAACCACTCTGTTGTATACAATGAAGGGTGATCTCCAAAGTCTCTTCCAGCTGTACAGGTTTATGATTGTTGGACAGCAATACCACTTCAGATGGAGGAACAGCCCAGAGAAGCCTGCTGTTGCACATGATTAGTGTCACATGCACAGAGAAGCAGGACTGGGTCTTGAATCTTAGAAGCTGATGGCTATTTCTAGACATGTCATGAAGGAGACTTCCTCAGTATTGTCCATGTTTTAAAGTAGCAAGTAGCTGTACCACTTGGTAGGAAACCAGGAGAAATATAAACTAATAAAAAGTGACTAGAGATTGACTTAGCAAGGCTTCAGGAAAGAATGGAGCTAAACCAGTGTTTATCTAACTGCATTTTGGGCTACTTGCATCAAAATCACCTGAGCCCCGTATTAAAATGCAGATTTCTGATCCTGTCCCCTAGCCATGATTATCGATCTCTGGAAGGGACTCAAAAATCGGCATTTTAAACAACCCCATCAAGTGATTCTTAAGACATTCCTACAGTTTGAGAACCACTGGTATAGTAAGTAAGTGGAAAATATACAGAAAACAGACGAGTAAAGTAAAAGGCCAGATAAAGAACAAAAAGGAAACTTAAAAAACGGTAGGATGACTGAGGAAGATGCAGGATATAAATTACTATATATAAACATAAAACTTAAGCCTACAGCCTGCTTGAAAAATAGCTTATTAACCTAATTCTAGAAAGCTAGAATATTTGAAAGAAACCTCAAACTTCGCATCATTATTTGAAAATATGTAGGATTTGCCTTCTCAGAGCAATTGTATGAGCAACATACAAATATCAGGTAATAGCATCAGCACCAATGATAAATCTATTTTTAGCCTCTCTAGTTTGATTGATTTTGTATTTCCTTAGCTTTTTCATTTCTCACCTAGCTCAACTTTTTGTATAACCATAAGTCACTCTATATCCTTTCTAGAAAAAATATTTGGAATCAATCACTAGCACCCAAATCAAGTTCCCCTACAAACTTTTGGACAGTTCCAAAAGCATTTTAATATGCCCTCCAATGAGATAAGGTTAACAAATGAAGTGAAATAATGGTTGTAACCATTGCCTGCTAATACATTTAGTGGCAAAACTGATAATCAGTTCTAACGTACAGAAGACGGACAGTACAGCTGTTAAAAGCTACAGACCTTGGTGTTCAGAAGAGCACTTAGCTACAGTGGCGCCATTAAGGTCAAAGTGACCTAGGTGATTCCCTGCTGCACCCCACCCCTGCATCCCATTTACCTAAGGCACAATATAAGTTTTACAAATCTAATTACTCAGGTCTTAAGAAAAAACTAATAGTCAAATGTTTGTCGATTAAATGACACAAAGCTATGGTAAGCGTTTATTGAACTAAAATGAACTGCTGTACAGTGTTGTACTAAAGCAGCTCCTCTGAGTCCAAGTGGTGCGTGCATATCTTTCCACATCTCAGCTGTTCTACTTAAAGCAGCAGAACACTGGAGCAACTGGTTAAAACCTTAACATATGAGCCTCTAAACTCCCATTAAAGCAAAAATATCATCAATGTCGTCTCTTTCCTTAGTGGTTCCTGATACATTATGTTTATTTCCTTGCGTCACTGTCCAAGAATCCGCCTCATTTTCATTGCTTTCTGTAACCTTTCCATGAGTTTGTGTCTCCTTAGTTTGTACGACAGGATTTGAAACTCTCCTATTCAACACTTGCTTATTGTTAGGGTACAGATCAGTCCTAGGAACAGCAGAATCTGAGAGTCTCCCTTTAATGACATCCGTAGCACTCTGAGTCCCTTGAGGGGGCTGCTGGATTTCCTTTAAAAGAGTCGACTGCAACTTTCTCTGTTTCCTTCCTTTCAGTGAATATTTATTCTGTGATCTTCTTTGTCTCAGGTGATGCTTTGAAGTTTTCATACCTAAGCCATGAAGAAGGCAGTTGCAAATGGATGTTTTTATGCACTGTAGCTTCTTTGGCAAACTTTAAAGGACAGAAGAAATTAGATTGTTAAGATGCAGAAAAACATTCTCAAACATTTTGTCTCCTTTTTACCAACTTCCAATTAAAATATATGTCCTGTGCCTCTGTACAATTTCCAGAATCATAAGGAAAAACATGGAAATAGGAGCTTTATATCCAGCCTGTGTTTTCAGAGCACAACTTCCCTCTGAGTTAGACTGTGGGCAGATGTGTCCCCATCACATTTCCACAATGAAGTAGCTCCTTCAACTAGCAAGGCAGCTGAATCGGGAGATCTTGCCATATTTCAGTACCAGAGCTACTTCCTGATAGTTGCTAAGCTATTCATAATGTAATAGGAATGGAACTGGGGAAAAGATGAATTACAAACAGAAAAGTCACTAGGATGCATCGTCTCATTTCTGGAGTAATGACTTCATATTCAATATAATAACAGGAAATGAACAAGAAAAAAGGAATAAAAGTGAAGAGGGAGTTTATGTAAAATGAGAAGACAGGGATGCCGGCATAGGCAAAATGACAGCATTCATATTATCTTCAGATCTGGGGATTCAGAACTCACATGGCTGGTTGTGTCAGGTATTTGGGATATAGGATATACTGCCACAAGGAGCACTGGTACCCTGCTAACTGCCTCACTCTGATAGAAGGCAAACGAGTAGCCTGAGCCTGTGCCTCCTACTGTACCCTCTTCCTTTTTAAACCAATATAGAACTTTGAGGAAGCCCATTTTAACACAGTAATCCATGATCTCTGTTTCCAAACCATTTTGTCTTACTATAAGTGGTAACTTTTAAGTGAGGAGAGGGTAGGTGGACTTCCCAACTGAAATGAAAATAGATGGGAAAAAAAAAAAAAAACAGAAGAATCAGAGGACCTGCACTGAGTTCAAGATCTCCAGCTCTAATTCCCCGAGTAAAATCCTCTTATTAACTCATCCATAAAATGTGAATACCACCACCTGTGTCACAGTTATTGTGGACATTAAGTAAACTTAAAATGGAGTACAAATATGACGTGTTACTGAAACATCAAAACAGGGCAGAATGAAAGAGCACTGCATTTTTGTGGGGTGCAGAATAATGGCTTAATCGAAAAACCACCAGTTTGTTACCCTCTGGATTAACTTTTAATTAGCATATCTGCCTCATCTACCCCTGAGTTTAAACAGAATCTTGAACAGAACTGCTCCATTTTAAATTGAGCTTCCACTCTAGAGTATAATGTAAAAACCCTTAACTTCTCCCACAGCTTTTAGTCAAGACTTGCTATAAAACCTTCAGTATATATCTTTTTTTTTTAAACTGAAACAGGTATTGTTTTTCCATAAATTTTTAAAGAAAATTTAACAAGTTGTGACCAAGTGACATCCATGGAAACCATTATAAAGCCCTAAACAGATACATGTCCATAAATATAGTAAGAAATTATGGTGGATGCACAGTGTTTCTTGAAGGATACGCAAAACGTGGTCAGTGATCGCCCCCGTCAAAGGGGAATCAGGAGATTCCAAGGGAATCAGGACCTTTATAGTCATTTGTGTCTCAAATTGTTAGCACAGGCATCTATTATTTGTTCAATAAAAACATAAAGCCCTAAAATATCTAACTTCATTCAAGCAATATTGGCTCACAAAGATAGGCATCCTTAAGCAGTGCTATGAATGTAAGCATCACAGAAGAATGAAGCAATACATGGAGAGTCTAGCTCCTGTGAAGGGAAACTCCTTGACGCTGACTCGAGTCTGGTGTGTGGCCTTGTAGNAACATAGCTCTAGGGCTTGATCTTGAGGGATCTGTGGAACCTTATGAAATGTGCCTCTGAATTGTCTTTGAAGGGAAATTAGCAAGTTGTGTATGCCCAAATGCCAAGCAGTTCCTGTAGCTTGTCAGAGGTGAGAAAGCAAGGTGTAGTCGTCCAGGCCTGCTTGAGACTGGTTATCATAGTAGTGGCTGCAGTAAGAGGCCAAGAAGATCTGAAATGATACATGAGAGGTCTACCGCACTGCTCTTATAAATGACCAGTGTGTTAATGCCACCAGAAGGGATTAAATTGGTATTTACTATGATGATGCTAACAGTTATTTTCTAATCTAATTTACTGGGTAAGTTATGGTTTTGTAAATTTAAGATTTCACTTTTAAAACTTAAAACATCTGAATTTGTTTAGGGAAAAAAAATAGAATACTATGTCCCTTATTTTTACCAACTTAGGGACACATGAAACTCTTTACTGTTTTTCCCAGAATTTTAAGGGGCAGATGGGAAAAAGAGATAAACATACTCCAAAGGAACATTAATTAAGTAGAAAAAAAAAATGCTAGGCTTATAGTTGAATCCAGTCTCACCTCCTTAGACAATTCACTGAACCACTCTGTTGTATACAATGAAGGGTGATCTCCAAAGTCTCTTCCAGCTGTACAGGTTTATGATTGTTGGACAGCAATACCACTTCAGATGGAGGAACAGCCCAGAGAAGCCTGCTGTTGCACATGATTAGTGTCACATGCACAGAGAAGCAGGACTGGGTCTTGAATCTTAGAAGCTGATGGCTATTTCTAGACATGTCATGAAGGAGACTTCCTCAGTATTGTCCATGTTTTAAAGTAGCAAGTAGCTGTACCACTTGGTAGGAAACCAGGAGAAATATAAACTAATAAAAAGTGACTAGAGATTGACTTAGCAAGGCTTCAGGAAAGAATGGAGCTAAACCAGTGTTTATCTAACTGCATTTTGGGCTACTTGCATCAAAATCACCTGAGCCCCGTATTAAAATGCAGATTTCTGATCCTGTCCCCTAGCCATGATTATCGATCTCTGGAAGGGACTCAAAAATCGGCATTGTAAACAACCCCATCAAGTGATTCTTAAGACATTCCTACAGTTTGAGAACCACTGGTATAGCAAGTAAGTGGAAAATATACAGAAAACAGACGAGTAAAGTAAAAGGCCAGATAAAGAACAAAAAGGAAACTTAAAAAACGGTAGGATGACTGAGGAAGATGCAGGATATAAATTACTATATATAAACATAAAACTTAAGCCTACAGCCTGCTTGAAAAATAGCTTATTAACCTAATTCTAGAAAGCTAGAATATTTGAAAGAAACCTCAAACTTCGCATCATTATTTGAAAATATGTAGGATTTGCCTTCTCAGAGCAATTGTATGAGCAACATACAAATATCAGGTAATAGCATCAGCACCAATTATAAATCTATTTTTAGCCTCTCTAGTTTGATTGATTTTGTATTTCCTTAGCTTTTTCATTTCTCACCTAGCTCTACTTTTTGTATAACCCTAAGTCACTCTATATCCTTTCTAGAAAAAATATTTGGAATCAATCACTAGCACCCAAATCAAGTTCCCCTACAAACTTTTGGACAGTTCCAAAAGCATTTTAATATGCCCTCCAATGAGATAAGGTTAACAAATGAAGTGAAATAATGGTTGTAACCATTGCCTGCTAATACATTTAGTGGCAAAACTGATAATCAGTTCTAACGTACAGAAGACGGACAGTACAGCTGTTAAAAGCTACAGACCTTGGTGTTCAGAAGAGCACTTAGCTACAGTGGCGCCATTAAGGTCAAAGTGACCTAGGTGATTCCCTGCTGCACCCCACCCCTGCATCCCATTTACCTAAGGCACAATATAAGTTTTACAAATCTAATTACTCAGGTCTTAAGAAAAAACTAATAGTCAAATGTTTGTCGATTAAATGACACAAAGCTATGGTAAGCGTTTATTGAACTAAAATGAACTGCTGTACAGTGTTGTACTAAAGCAGCTCCTCTGAGTCCAAGTGGTGCGTGCTTATCTTTCCACATCTCAGCTGTTCTACTTAAAGCAGCAGAACACTGGAGCAACTGGTTAAAACCTTAACATATGAGCCTCTAAACTCCCATTAAAGCAAAAATATCATCAATGTCGTCTCTTTCCTTAGTGGTTCCTGATACATTATGTTTATTTCCTTGCGTCACTGTCCAAGAATCCGCCTCATTTTCATTGCTTTCTGTAACCTTTCCATGAGTTTGTGTCTCCTTAGTTTGTACGACAGGATTTGAAACTCTCCTATTCAACACTTGCTTATTGTTAGGGTACAGATCAGTCCTAGGAACAGCAGAATCTGAGAGTCTCCCTTTAATGACATCCGTAGCACTCTGAGTCCCTTGAGGGGGCTGCTGGATTTCCTTTAAAAGAGTCGACTGCAACTTTCTCTGTTTCCTTCCTTTCAGTGAATATTTATTCTGTGATCTTCTTTGTCTCAGGTGATGCTTTGAAGTTTTCATACCTAAGCCATGAAGAAGGCAGTTGCAAATGGATGTTTTTATGCACTGTAGCTTCTTTGGCAAACTTTAAAGGACAGAAGAAATTAGATTGTTAAGATGCAGAAAAACATTCTCAAACATTTTGTCTCCTTTTTACCAACTTCCAATTAAAATATATGTCCTGTGCCTCTGTACAATTTCCAGAATCATAAGGAAAAACATGGAAATAGGAGCTTTATATCCAGCCTGTGTTTTCAGAGCACAACTTCCCTCTGAGTTAGACTGTGGGCAGATGTGTCCCCATCACATTTCCACAATGAAGTAGCTCCTTCAACTAGCAAGGCAGCTGAATCGGGAGATCTTGCCATATTTCAGTACCAGAGCTACTTCCTGATAGTTGCTAAGCTATTCATAATGTAATAGGAATGGAACTGGGGAAAAGATGAATTACAAACAGAAAAGTCACTAGGATGCATCGTCTCATTTCTGGAGTAATGACTTCATATTCAATATAATAACAGGAAATGAACAAGAAAAAAGGAATAAAAGTGAAGAGGGAGTTTATGTAAAATGAGAAGACAGGGATGCCGGCATAGGCAAAATGACAGCATTCATATTATCTTCAGATCTGGGGATTCAGAACTCACATGGCTGGTTGTGTCAGGTATTTGGGATATAGGATATACTGCCACAAGGAGCACTGGTACCCTGCTAACTGCCTCACTCTGATAGAAGGCAAACGAGTAGCCTGAGCCTGTGCCTCCTACTGTACCCTCTTCCTTTTTAAACCAATATAGAACTTTGAGGAAGCCCATTTTAACACAGTAATCCATGATCTCTGTTTCCAAACCATTTTGTCTTACTATAAGTGGTAACTTTTAAGTGAGGAGAGGGTAGGTGGACTTCCCAACTGAAATGAAAATAGATGGAAAAAAAAAAAAAAAAAACAGAAGAATCAGAGGACCTGCACTGAGTTCAAGATCTCCAGCTCTAATTCCCCGAGTAAAATCCTCTTATTAACTCATCCATAAAATGTGAATACCACCACCTGTGTCACAGTTATTGTGGACATTAAGTAAACTTAAAATGGAGTACAAATATGACGTGTTACTGAAACATCAAAACAGGGCAGAATGAAAGAGCACTGCATTTTTGTGGGGTGCAGAATAATGGCTTAATCGAAAAACCACCAGTTTGTTACCCTCTGGATTAACTTTTAATTAGCATATCTGCCTCATCTACCCCTGAGTTTAAACAGAATCTTGAACAGAACTGCTCCATTTTAAATTGAGCTTCCACTCTAGAGTATAATGTAAAAACCCTTAACTTCTCCCACAGCTTTTAGTCAAAACTTGCTATAAAACCTTCAGTATATATCTTTTTTTTTAAAACTGAAACAGGTATTGTTTTTCCATAAATTTTTAAAGAAAATTTAACAAGTTGTGACCAAGTGACATCCATGGAAACCATTATAAAGCCCTAAACAGATACATGTCCATAAATATAGTAAGAAATTATGGTGGATGCACAGTGTTTCTTGAAGGATACGCAAAACGTGGTCAGTGATCGCCCCCCGTCAAAGGGGAATCAGGAGATTCCAAGGGAATCAGGACCTTTATGGTCATTTGTGTCTCAAATTGTTAGCACAGGCATCTATTATTTGTTCAATAAAAACATAAAGCCCTAAAATATCTAACTTCATTCAAGCAATATTGGCTCACAAAGATAGGCATCCTTAAGCAGTGCTATGAATGTAAGCATCACAGAAGAATGAAGCAATACATGGAGAGTCTAGCTCCTGTGAAGGGAAACTCCTTGACGCTGACTCGAGTCTGGTGTGTGGCCTTGTAGGAGGAAGCATCTTCTGATCTCACACCCTCATCCCACTGAAGCTGCAGGCAGACTGGCCATCTCTCCTACCAGAGAGGCAGAACTCCATGAGGATTAAATCTGTCTCACACATAGTTGTATCTGCACGTTAGCATACCACAGACACACCTGATACTTTTTGAATAAAAGGATGGAATGGTGAAGAGTAAATCCAGTTGACCAAATTTACTTCCTCCCAATGATATATATATTTAGCTCTGTCCAATAAAAGTACCTAACAAAACTGCACTTTGAGGATATTCCCCAATTTTAGTCCCCAGGGTACTGGACATTAAAAAGGCTGACTATATATACTTTTGCCTTAAAAGATAACAGAAGTAAAGGAATGTAATTTCTATAATATACCTACCTAGAGCCTTGAGCTTCCACATGTTTAAGCCGGTTACTTTTAAGAAGTTTGTTACCCAGAAAGGTGGNCCAATGACATATATATTTAGCTCTGTCCAATAAAAGTAGCTAACAAAACTGCACTTTGAGGATATACCCCAATTTTAGTCCCCAGGGTACTGGACATTAAAAAGGCTGACTTATATACTTTTGCCTTAAAAGATAACAGAAGTAAAGGAATGTAATTTTTATAATATACCTACCTAGAGCCTTGAGCTTCCACATGTTTAAGCCGGTTACTTTTAAGAAGTTTGTTACCCAGAAAGGTGGTCTGAGCCTTCAGTTTTTTGCTTCTACACCACAGAATTGCCATTTGGATTTCTTCAGAAAGTTGTGTGAAAGTCTCAGCCTCTCGGAATCTTTGCACAAGACTTTTTACACAGGGAGTTCCTATTGCTTTCTGAGAAGAATGTTTGGTTGCCTTTAGTTTGGATGGAGAACATTTAAACTCAAAGCTCTTCTCCTGAAATATGGAATGATGAGAAAACTATATTGGATCTGTTACTGACATATAACAAGAGAGAGACGTTGACTCACACTATCAACATTTGAAAAGACATCTTTTTAAAAGAAGGAGAAAAGTTTTTTCCAGTACGCTATGCTTTCTGTTTGTCTTTTTAAATTTTTTTGACTGTGCCACCTGGCTTTGGGGATCTTAGTTCCTCAACCCTGGGATCAGACTGGTGCCCCCTTGCAGTGGAAATACAGAGTCCTAATAACTAGTCTGCCAGGGAATTCCTTTCCTTTGCTTAAAAAAATTTTTATTCACTGTTCCTAACATGATTTTTCCCCCTCTGTGCTACAACAGATCCCATCTATAGCTAAATTCAGTTGTACACAAGTAACAATATAAATATTTACATACATATTTATTTAGCCTGTGTTGCTATTGTGTTTGTGACCCCATGGACTACAGCCCGCTGGGCTCCTCTGTCCATGGGTTTTCCCAGGCAAGAATACCGAAGTGGCCATTTCCTTCTCTGGGGATCTTCCCCACCCACAGATCCATCCTGCCTCTCCTGCATTGGCAGGTGGATTCTCAACCACTGAGCCACCAGGGAAGCCCATGTAACCTACACATAAGAATAAAACTCCACATAATTAAGTATTGATCAAAGTATATCTGGTGGGAGACAAAATCACTGAAAAGCCCCTTTCCTCTTATACTGGACTACCACTGCCTTTCATCACCTCCTCAACGAAGGGTCATAAATGTTATTGGTAAATGTGGAAATGCAGATGACTGCTGAATGTATGTTAAAAATGCTTAACTGAGCAATATTTCCAATTCCAATTCCACCATCTTTTGATGTGGCACCTCTATCTCTTCAACTTCATTTTTCTGTATGAAGTCAAGTTTGAATTTTATCAGCTACTACTGTTTATTGAAATATGCCACCTACTAAGTCTGCTTCCATCTTCTATTCAAAATTTCGTTTCTTGCAAATTTCTCATTCTCAAGAACAAGTAATAGTAGTAGAAGGTAGAGACCTATCAATCTTTGTGTTGGTGATCCATAAAAGTTTGGCCTAAAAACACCCTAAGCATACTGGTGCTAAATGCTAAAAATAAAACAGTGATTGGTCATAAATAAGAGGGATGCTGGAACCAGCTCACACAGGAACAAGTAATGGACTGCAGAAAGTTTCAGGAGTCACAGAGAGCTGTAGTTATTAAGAGAGAGCTGATAAAACTATTTGGAGACTGGTATAATGATAAACTCCAGGAGATAATTAAGGACAGGGAAGCCTGGTGTGCTGCAGCCCATGGTGGAGTTGCAGAAAGTCGGACACAACTTAGTGACTGAACAACAACAAATAATATTAAATGACAAAGACTGAAACCAAACTGCCTGATTCAAATCCCAGTTCTGCCTCGTATTTGCTATCTGGCCTAGACAAATTTCTTGTCCTTTCTTTGCCTTAACTTTCTCATCCGAAACATGGAAAGAACAGCACCTACCTCACAGGACTTTTGCAAGGATTATATAAGTTTACACATATAAAGAGTTCTGAACAAAGACCCGCAAAGAGTAAATGCAGTATAAGTATTATAGTGATGATGACATCTTCCTCCAGAACGTGTAAACTGGACAAAACATAAATGCAAGCTGGAATCCTTGTAAACCTTCAAGAAAGTACTGACTTGTTAGAAAATAATTCTTGAATAGAATGGAAGAAACAGCCTATGAAGAAAACAACTTTGAAAAGAGAGTAAAAGAACTTCTTATCCGTGTCAGATCCAGAACAAACAGAATTTACAGACACTGGCCGAGGAGAGGTCAAACGCTGATACCAGCTCTAACGCTGACCGAAAGACAGAAATAGAAGCCTCATGGTAAAAGATGATGATGATAATAGTGACGATGGAAATACCCAACAACATCTAACATCAAGTGCTTACCACACTTGAGACTCTGTGCTAAATACTTTACATGTACTAAAACTGGCACAGCCCTATGAAGTGTATACTGTTTCTAGAAAATGGAGGTATGGACAGGTCAAGAAACTTACAAAAGGTTACAAATTACTACAAACCAAAGCCAGGACGCAAACCATCTGTCTGACTTGGAAGCCCATATTCTTAAGCTGCAGAATAATCCACTCCTATGTTGGATCCTAGGATCATTTTAAAATTCTAGCAAAACCCTTCGTAAAATGTTTCTGAAGGCATTCTATTAACTGAATTAACTAGATGCACTCAGGTCCCTTGGAAATGCCTCTACTCATTCAGAAGCAGACTGAGAACTAAGATGGCACTATGCCTAGAGCCGGGGATAAACCAGAAGTGAGATTCAGCCTCTGTCCTTGGTAAGCAGCATCTACACTTAGCAGAAATCATAAGCTATATTAAAATAGCCAGACAAACCTGAACAGCTTTTTGTTTCAGCTGTTTGCAGAAAGCTCTCACATCAAATTCTGATGACTTTTCTGTGGAGACAGATCAGATAAAAAAATTAGGCATACTATTTTCAAATCAATAAATTCTTAAGTACATGACAACAAAGGGAGTTAAGCAAGCAAAGAACTATGAAGGTACAATAGAAAGAAGTAACATGCTCAGGCTTAGAAAACACACATTATTGATACCACACATCTCTAAATATAATGTGAGTTAAAATTAAGAGAGTATAAGAGTATGAGCCATATCAAAGCAAATTACCTTTTAAGATTTTCTTACTCTTTACTGGTTGTCCAAGATCCATGTTATTCTGTATATTGATCTTCATTTGTTTAGCTTTTTCAGAAATTCTAAGTAAAGTTTCTTCACCTGACCTCTGTGATTGCTCTTTTGTTAAAAATAGTTTATTTAGCAGTTTAGTTACTCCTTTAGCTACAAAAGCTGTAGGCATTTTTTTCTTAAAGACTTCAAAATAGGACTCTCCTAAAAATTCAACAATATCAGAAGGAAAGGTAAAGCCTTTGAAGTAAGGCAATGGTTGAATCCTGGAGACCTCTTGAAGTAATCCAAACAATGGTTCATATAAAGAAACCAGCCTTTTTAGAACATCTTTATACAGAACCCTAGGGAAAGAAGTAAGAGCTCATGAATTAGCCAGTAATTATAATTTACAGATTACATAATAACTAACAGATTCAAAGCTGAAAATAACGCCTATCAGTCTGCCACTATAGATTAAAAAAAAAAAAAGCTACAGTGGATACTTGCAAAGAGCTAGATTTAGTCCAGCTTATACAGAAAAATCCAAGTACAAAATGTTACATAAAACCAAATATAGTACTACATGGAGCGATATTTCAAAGGATGTGTACCAAAATCTTAAATGTGGTTTCATCTAGAGTATAAGATTTTAGGCAAATTTCAGGTCCTTTGAATTCTTTCTATTTTTAAAAGTTTCTTCATATAAACATGTATTGTTAAAATTAAAAAATCAAAGCTATTTTCATTGTAGGGAAGAATAATATGATTTGACACTGATTAATAATTCTAACATTACATGATAATCATACTAACATGGTAAGTAATTCTAACATTGTTAGCTCTAAAAACAAGCAGAATAAAAAAACAGGATGATTGAAAATAGTACTTGAGATGTACAGATTAAGACAGAAAATTAAGGATTAGAAAGAATTTTTTCTTTTTTTGTTTCCATTCAAATTATAGCTAATCACAAATGGGTAGATTTTGAATCTCATTATCCATCAGATGAGCTCCATAATATTTATTGTGAGATGCAAGGGAAGTTCTCTTTGGTTTGCAACTAGTATTACCAGTGTTCTTTACATCTATAGCTATGGCTCAAACAGCAGTAGTGGTTCATGTGGAAGAAAGGAATTTAGAAAGCATAAGGAAGGTCACTGCCATTAAGTATTAGAAATCTAGCTTCATCCATATGGATGAAGCTGGAGCCGATTATACAGAGTGAAGTAAGCCAGAAAGAAAAACACCAATACAGTATACTGACACATATATATGGAATTTAGAAAGATAGTAATGATGACCCTGTATGTGAGACAACAAAAGAGACACAGATGTATAGAATGGACTTTTGGCCTCTGAGGGAGAGGAAGACGGTGGGATGATTTGGGAGAATGGCATTGAAACATGTATACTATCACATAAGAAACGAAGCGCCAGTCTATGTTCGATACAGGATACAGGATGCTTGGGGCTGGTGCACGGGGATGATCCAGAGGGATGATATAGGGTGGGAGGTGGATTCAGGATTGGGAGCTCCTATACACCTGTGGTGGATTCATGTCAATGTATGACAAAACCAATACAGTATTGTAAAGTAGAATAAAGTAAAAATAAAATTTAAAAAAAAATGTATGTAGAGAAAAAAAAGTATTAGAAATCTAGTGGCAGAAACAAATGAATGATTCAGACTGCCCAGAATCACCTTCATTTTAAATGGCTCAGCAGAATGATTAAAGGAACCTTTTTTTTTAAAATTCCAGCTGCTAATCCTAGGAATTCATTTGCTTAGTTAATGTGGAAGTGATCTCATGGATTCAGATTCAAAGCCTAGTCTTTTGACATAACGTAGCTTCCCAATAACAACACTTAGCTTCCCAATCCATCCCAAATAAACTCTGATCAAATGAAGAAACAGAATATCTGCACCTTCAACATCCCATGGAAAAGCATATATGAAGACGACTAATAAGAAACCTAGTCTGAGTTAGAGAAATGAAAAAGAAATAAAGGATTTCAAAGGTACGTACATACATACCATAACCTGCTCACGAGCCCAACCATCACAAGGTTTAAAATAATGAATTCTCGCAAACCTAAATGTTTCACAGTCAAGCTGAAGAATCAAGTTAAAGTTGGAAAACAGAATCAAAGGAATTTATGTTTTGTTGAGTTACATTAATAGGAAAAAAAAAGCAGAATGCAGAATTTTAAGGAGTTAAAGTCTTAAAACATGTTCTATTTAAGTCATTGAAGCTTTAAAAAAAGTAATATACACTCTGCTAGAGGCTTCATTAGTAAATCTGATTTCTAAGGATTAGCTTTTAAGATTAAGAATTTCTGTCAATGCCTTTAGAATAATACATATTAAATAGAGACAGAAATCCCTGGCAATGGCTGTTTCAGGCACTTCCCAGAAGAGGAGACCAAAGAGCAAAATTTTAAGAACTTGCATAAATTATAACTCCTACTTTGAAAATATGAAAAACTACATACTCCCTAGCTTTCAAACAGAAATACTATTACATTCATCCCTGCATGCATGCTCAGTCGTGTCTGACTCTGCAACCCCATGGACTGTAACCCAACAGGCTCCTTGGTCCATGGGATTTCCCAGGCAAGAATACTGGAGTGGGTTGCCACTTCCTCCTCCAGGGGGTCTTCCTGACCCAGGGATCAAACCTGCATCTCCTGTGGCTCCTTCATTAGCAGGTGGATTCTTTACCACTGAGCCACCTGAGAAGCCCATTAAATACATCCAAACAACTGAAGTTCAGAAAAACGTTTTTTAGATGATTCAAGGATACAGAAATGTCTTGCAGCAACAGTCCAACAGGCGAAGCAGCAACTTGCAGGCTCCCAAAATCTTCATCAACACCAGTTCCACCACCGGTTGGCTGGGGATGACACATGCTTTGGTATTTATAGGCTGATTTTCACTTGACAAAAATAGAAAAGTATGTTACTTTCATTCTTAAATATAAAACACTTATATAATAAGTACAGAATTGCTTTAAGCTCAATTTGAGGTAGTTACGTTTAATAATGACTCACTGAAGTTAACTGACATTTATGTTTCAAAATAGCGTATCATCACCCAGGTTTCAGTGTCACACTATTCCTTCCCACAAGCCAACAGAGGGAGATTACCACAAATACCAGGGGCCCTTTATTAAAATAAAATTTGTATGGCTAAGGTATAATTGGTTATATTCAAACAATAATGAAGGAAGTCTAAAGCAAGGTCACAGCAAGACACCAGGTTTCCAGCCCATTACAAAGCAACTAGAGTACTTACTTAGAAGAAAATGACTCTGAGAGATCTTGAATTGAACCTTCCAAATTCATGTTTTTCAAACGTTTTAAACACTGTTCAACCTGAAAGGGGAAGACCAACTCAAATTCACATGTTTATTGTAATAGAGACAAAGCCACTGATGTGAACACAAAAACAAATTCAAAATTTCAAAGTATAGTAATACACTGATACAAAGTATAGAAATACACAGAATACCATATTTTAGGGTAAAGAAACCTGTAGTCCAAAGCAGTTGCTTCTGGTTAAAAATTTGAAATTTATGCAGCCAAATAAATTTCTCAGATCAGGTTATGACCAGTGACTGGATTTCCCTGGTGGCTCAGATGGTAAAGCATCTACCTACAATGCGGGAGACCCAGGTTCTATCCTTGGGTCGGGAAGATCCCCTGGAGACAGAAATGGCAACCCACTCCAGTACTCTTGCCTGGAGAATCCCATGGATGGAGGAGCCTGGTGGGCTACAGTCCATGGGGTCGCAAAGAGTCAGACACAATTGAGCAACTTCACTTTCTTTCTTTCTTTCTTTCTTACTTACTATATGCCAGGATGTGCTTGGTGCTATAAAGAGGACCAAAGTAAATGTAAGATTATTCTCAAGATTGTATTAATAAACTTCTGAAGTAACATGATTCTAATAGTGAAACTATTAAGGTAGTAAATTGTTAAGTACTAAATTTCACTGTCTGTAAGTGCTGCAGACATGAGGATCAAGTGATGGAGGGCTTGGGCATTGTAAACATACAGAACCAGGTAAGCAAAGGCTTAGAGGAGGGAACCAATGTGGTGAGTAGGAAGACTCACAAAGAGTTCAGGCTGCTTGTAATACAACATGTATGCTGATGACCACAGAGAAGCCTGAGCTAAGAAAACTGAAGAGGCCAGATCAGGAAGGATCTGCTAAGTTAAGCTAAGAGGTCTGCTCTTTATTCAGGGGACAATGGAGAACCATTAAAAATTAAGCTGTGTTTTAGGATGATTAACCTGGATTTGGTACATGTGAACATGCCACAGTAGAGCAAAGACTGAAGGAGGAAACATCAGTCAGAATTACAAGACAACAAAAAATTGACAAAGTTTTAAAATTTAGCCAGAACTAAAAGGGACTAGATGAAGAGAAAGTGTTAATTGATCAGTTAACCAGATGGGAGAGCAGAGAAAACAGAACACCAAATTTTTCTGACTATACTTATTGACAACCTGGAAGCCACGAGGAGAAATACGTATATTCAATCTGAGATAACAAGTTTGGTTTTGGAGTTAAAGACTCAGAAGGATATAAAACCTGCTCCAGAGAAGAAAACTTAGGAAAAACCATAATCGCAAATCTTTCTTTGGTGAAGAAATCATCTTTTTTGTTTTAAGTAATGTGAATGGAAAACTAACCAAAGAACATGAATCTGTTTAAGGTTGGAGATTATGCCATACATCTAGCACAAAGCACAGTGCCTGGCACATAGAAAGTTTCAAAAATACTTGGAGAATAAATAAAATGAATGAGCAAATAAATGAGCATATATGGAACCTAGAAGGCTCTATTCTGTGTATGTAACCCCTGAGCTAGAAGGACCCAATTTTGTCTTCAACTTCAAAAGATACACAAAACACTTTACACAACTTGTTATATACTCGTTTAATATACTCCCAATTCAATTATTTGCCACAATAAATAAATTACAACTTTGTTCTTTTTATGATTTGGGGGTTTTGATTATGCTCAGGAAAACTTGTTTCTTAATCCAACATTTTGTTTTGATCAAATCACTCAATCTTTAAAGTAGACAAAGGAGTGGTAATTTGTTACAGATTGTATATAATGAAGAAATTTTTTCATAATTATCTACCTACTAGAAACAAGACTGGGAAAGAATCGAACATAGTTCTTTTCTAATACAGACTGTTTTATGAAATGCTTTGAGGGGAAAAAAAATGAAAGCTCACATGTAATTGTGGGCTTAACACTTAAAAATCACAAGTGCAAGTGAAGTGAAAGTCACTCAGTTGTGTCCAATTCTTTGGGACCCCATGGACAGTCCACAGAATTCTCCAGGCCTGAATACTGGAGTGGGTAGCCTTCCTTTACTCCAGGGGGTCTTCCCAACCCAGGGATCGAACCCAGGTCTCCCGCATTGCAGGCAGATACTTTACTAGCTGAGCCACAAGGGAAGCCCAAGAATACTGAAGTGGGTAGCCTATCCCTTCTCTAGCGGATCTTCCCAACCCAGGAATCAAACCAAGGTCTCCTGCACTGTAGGTGGATTCTTTACCAACTGAGCTATCAGGAAAGCCAAGTAAATCACAAGTAATTTACTTCAATTTCCATAAATAACAAAAGTTAAGTGGCAGTGTGATCTCCATCTTCACCAAGTAAAAATGTTTTATCTTAAATACAGGGCTCTCTCCTTACCTGTCTGAGGGCCAAATGGGGCTTATGGCGGCCCATTCTGTTGTGATTGCTGTAAAGGATTGCACATAATACATCTGTCTCTGCATCTAAGGTACGGCTCTTCAGCGACAACGTAATGCGACAGCATTCTTTAATTACAGCTGCAATGCAAAGGTCTAATGCAGAGATATTTAGTAATAAGATTTAACATGCATTTCTACATTAAGTATATTATACAAAAAATACACTAAAAGAAGCATCTTTCCTTATCTATTTTAAAGAAATCAATAACAACACAATCAGCTTCCCCTGTAAGAACATAATTAAACATTTCTAAGTATGTAAGAAATGACATAGGAAGGAAAATGGTGCCAGATGATATCAAGCTCATGAAATCATTCAGAAAACATCTATTAAACTAAAATATATATCATATCACATTTTATTGTGATTTTAATATTCTTTCATATGAATAACTTTGCAGAGTCATTTAGGGTACACCAANATAATTAAACATTTCTAAGTATGTAAGAAATGACATAGGAAGGAAAATGGTGCCAGATGATATCAAGTTCATGAAATCATTCAGAAAACATCTATTAAACTAAAATGTATATCATATCACATTTTATTGTGATTTTAATATTCTTTCATATGAATAACTTTGCAGAGTCATTTAGGGTACACCAAACACTTTAAGAAAGTAGGGAAAGCCACTAGACCATTCAGGTATGACCTAAATCAAATCCCTTATGATTAGACAGTGGAAGTGAGAAATAGATTTAAGGGACTAGATCTGTTAGACAGAGTGCCTGATGAACTATGGACAGAGGTTCGTGACACTGTACAGATGACAGGGATCAAGACCATCCCCAAGAAAAAGAAATGCAAAAAAGCAAAATGGCTGTCTGAGGAGGCCTTACAAACAAAAAGAAGAGAAGTGAAAAGTAAACGAGAAAAGGAAAAGATATATCCACTTGAATGCAGAGTTCCAAAGGATAGCAAAGAGAGATAACAAAGCCTTCCTCAGTGATCAGGGCAAATAAATAGAGGAAAACCATAGAACAGGAAAGACTATAGATACCTATAGTCTTTCTTATCTACCTAATAGAGAAGAAAATTCAAGATACCAGGGGAACATTTCATGCAAAGATGGGCTCAATAAAGGACAGAAATGGTATGGACCTAACAGAAGCAGAAGATATTAAGAAGAGGTGGCAAGAATACACAGAAAAACTATACAAAAAAGATCTTCATGACCCAGATCATCACGGTGGTGGTGATCACTGACCTAGAGCCAAATCTGAAGAATCTGAAGTCAAGAGGACCGGGAAGTATCACTATGAACAAAGCTAGTGGAGGTAATGGAATTCCAGTTATTGCTGCTACCGGTGCTAAGTCACTTCAGTCGTGTCCAACTCTGTGAAACCCCACAGACAGCAGCCCACCAGGCTCCGCCTTCCCTGCGATTCTCCAGGCAAGAACACTGGAGTGGGTTGCCATTTCCTTCTCCAATGCATGAAAGTGAAAAGTGAAAGTGAAGTCGCTCAGTCGTGTCCAACTCTTTGTGACCCCATGGACTGCAGCCTACCAGGCTCCTCTGTCCAGAGGATTTTCCAGGCAAGAGTACTAGAGTGGGTTGCCACTGCCTTCTCCAGAATTCAAGTTGAGCTATTTCAAATCCTAAAAGTTGACGCTGTGAAAGTGTTGCACTCAATATGCCAGCAAATTTGGAAAACGCAAAAGGTCAGTTTTCGTTCTAATCCCAAAGAAAGGCAATGCCAAAGAATGCTCAAACTACCACACAATTGCACTCATCTCACACACTAGTAATGCTCAAAATTCTCCAAGCCAGGCTTCAGCAATACATGAACTGTGAACTTCCAGATGTTCAAGCTGGTTTGAGAAAAGACAGAGGAACCAGAGATCAAATTGCCAACATTCACTGGATCATCGAAAAAGCAAGAGAATTCTAGAAAAACATCTATTTCTGCTTTATTGACTATGCCAAAGCCTTTGACTGTGTGGATCACAATAAACTGTGGAAAATTCTGAAAGAGATGGGAATCCCAGACCACCTGACCTGCCTCTTGAGAAACCTGTATGCAGGTCAGGAAGCAACAGTTAGAACTGGATATGGAACAACAGACTGGTTCCAAATAGGAAAAGGAGTAGGTTAAGGCTATATTGTTACCCTACTTATTTAACTTATATGCAGAGTACATCATGAGAAATGCTGGACTGGAAGAAGCACAAGCTGGAATCAAGACTGCTGGGAGAAATACCAATCATCTCAGATATGCAGATGACACCACCCTTATGGCAGAAAGTGAAGAAGAACTAAAGAGCCTCTTGATGAAAGTGAAAGAGGAGAGTGGAAAAGTTGGCTTAAAGCTCAACATTCAGAAAACAAAGATCGTGGCATCTGGTCCCATCACTTCATGGCAAGTAGATGGGGAAAGAGTGGAAACAGTGGCTGACTTTATTCTTCTGAGCTCCAAAATCACCGCAGATGGTGATTGCAGCCATGAAATTAAAAGACGCTTACTCCTTGGAAGGAAAGTTATGA
>SJYW01005546.1:161191-171966 GCA_006410735.1 Raphicerus campestris
TATCTCTAATTTTCTTGAAGAGATTTCTAGTCTTTCCCATTCTATTGTTTTCCTCTATTTCTTTGCATTGATCGCTAAGGAATGCTTTCTTATCTCTCCTTGCTATTCTTTGGAACTCTGCATTCAGATGCTTATATCTTTCCTTTTCTCCTTTGCTTTTCACTTCTCTTCTTTTCAAAGCTATTTGTAAGACCTCCTCAGACAGCCATTTTGCTTTTTTGAATTTCTTTTTCTTGGAGATGGTCTTGATCCCTGTCTCCTGCACAATGTCACAAGCCTCCATCCATAGTTCATCAGGCACTCTGTCTATCAGATCTAGGCCTTTAAATCTATTTCTCACTTCCACTGTATAGTCATAAAGGATTTGATTTAGTTCAACCTGAATGGTCTAGTCGTTTTCTCCACTTTCTTCAATTTCAGTCTGAATTTGACAATAAGGAATTCATGATCTGAGCCACAGTCAGCTCCTGGTCTTGTTTTTGCTGACTGTATAGAGCTTCTCCATTTTTGGCTGCAAAGAATATAATCAATCTGATTTCAGTGTCAACCATCTGGTGATGTCCATGTGTAGAGTCTTCTCTTTTATTGTTGGAAGAGGGTGTTTGCTATGACCTGTGAGTTCTCTTGGTAAAACTCTATAAAGCAAAGAAGGACTAAAGAGCCTCTTAATAAAAGTAAAAGAGGAAAGTTTAAAAGTTGGCTTAAAATTCAACATTCAGAAAACTAAGATCATGGCATCTGGTCCCATCACTTCATGGCAAATAGATGGGGAAACAATGGTAGTATTGAGAGACTTTTTCTTTGGACTCCAAAACCACTGCAAATGATGATTATAGCAATTAAATTAAAAGCCACTTGCTCCTGGGAAGAAAATCTATGACCAACCTAGACAACATATTAAAAAGCAGAGACTGCTTTGCCAACAAAGGTCCATCTAGTCAAAGATATGGTTTTTCTAGTAGTCATGTATCAATGTGAATGTTGGACTATAAAGAAAGCTGAGTACAAAAGAACTGATGCTTTTTTTTTACTGTGGTGTTGGAGAAGACTCTTGAGAGTCCCTTGGAATGTAAGGAGATCCAACCAGTCCATATTAAAGGAAATCAGTCTGGACTATTCATTGGAGGGACTGGTGCTGAAGATGAAACTCCAATACTTTTGCCACCTGATGCAAATAACTAACTCATTGGAAAAGACCCATATCTTTTGGGGAAATGCTGGGAAAGATTGGGGGAGGAGAAGAGGACGACAGAGGATGAGATGGCTGCATGGCATCACAGATTCAATGGACATGAGTTTGAGTAAGCTCAGAGAGTTTGTCATGGACAGGGAGGCCTGTCGTGCTGCAGTCCATGAGGTCACAAAGAGTCAGACACGACTGAGCAACTGAGCTGAA
The DNA here is from genome assembly GCA_006410735.1 of Raphicerus campestris. NCBI lineage: Eukaryota > Metazoa > Chordata > Mammalia > Artiodactyla > Bovidae > Raphicerus > Raphicerus campestris. The sequence continues at coordinate 162,588 of SJYW01005546.1, forward strand.
CTGAACTGGTTGTACCTCATAAACCCCTCAACCTCCCATTCCCTGAGAAAATGTCCAGGATACCTTGCTGAAGGAATATGGGAGGCATTTGGGTGGGAGTTAAGTCATTAAGCTGAGGCCATCCCTGACCAACCAGCTTCTGGCCAAGTCATCAGCTCAGTACAAATGTTTGAGTAAGCCCAGTTGATTTCAACAGAGCCTGGTCAGAGAGACGATCTCCTAAGTCAACCCATAGACTCACAAGAAATAATAATGAGAGAGTCAAATACTAGGCAGGTTGATAAGAAGTCTGGGGGTCCCCGAGGAGAAGAAAGGGATCTGAGGCTCTTGAAGGGGAGATAGGGGTCTGGAATTCTCAAGGAAGAGGAAAGGACAAACATCTTTTTCTTTCTCTACATTCCTTAGTTTTAGTCACATAAATTTTTTTTTTTCTTTAAGCCCAGAAGTGATGATTACAAAACAAACAACCCAGTTTAAACTGTGTACTAAGGTTTATATAACAACAATGTATCCTGCATGAGGACAGTTTCTCCTTCCTGTAAACCTTCTATTATCTTAAAATATAAATTATGGGAGTGGGTCTAGGAAGATCTTTACAACCTTGAGACATTCTTTTGATTTACTGCAATAACTAATTTAGAAAGTATATAATTCCTTTGCATAGACTAGTGAGGGGGTTATTCTCCATCTCCCTTCTGATGTCTATGTCAGAAGCTTTTTCTGTCTCTTTTTGTACTTTAATAAAACTCTGCTATACAAAAGCTCTTGAGTGATCAAGCCTGGTCCCTGGTCCTGAAGTTAAATCTTCTTCAGAGATCACAAATACAACACTGTTCACTGTAAGCTATCAATAAGCAGTTGATATTTTAAGCCACTATATTTTGGAGTGGTTTATATTATAGCAATAACTATCAGAATTTGCCCTGCTGTGTTTCATTTCTCCTGTCCATTGGAATAAGTGAGATTGAATTTCAGTCCAGTTTTGAAATTCTGTGCTAATTCTTTGTATTAATTTTATGTGTTCAAAGAATTATGGAGTTTACATTTCAATATTATTATCAGCCACAGCGGTAATATCATCATGACCCAGAAACATTTATTGAACACCCACATGCTTGGCTTTAAATCAGACTAAGCAAGATTCATTATTAAAAAAAAAAAAAATCCCCTACTATCTAGAGCCAAACTTGGCAAACTTTCTGCAAAAGTTAGATAGTAAATAGTTTAGGATTTTTGGGTCTTATGGTCTCTGTCACACTTATACATCTCTGTCTTTGTAGCACAAAGTGACCAAGGAAAATACATAAATAATTGAGCATGTATACTTTTCAATGCTGCTGCTGCTAAGTCGCTTCAGTCGTGTAACCCCATAGACAGCAGCCCATCAGGCTCCCTGTCCCTGGTATTCTCCAGGCAAGAACACTGGAGTGGGTTGCCATTTCCTTCTCCAATGCATTAAAGTGAAAAGTCAAAATGAAGTCGCTCAGTTGTGTCTGACTTTTAGCAACCCCATGGACTGCAGCCCACCAGACTCCTTCATCTATGGGATTCTCTAGGCAAGAGTACTGGAGTGGGCTGCCATTGCCTCCTCCAATACTTTCCAATAAAAAATTATTAATATTTACAATAATAGGTGTTAGTCTGGATTTGGCCCACAGGCAGTAGTTTGACAAACACTTATAAAGAAACTGTTGAAACCAAACAACTCTGCTATGTTATTCAGGAATAAATATAAAAATATAAAGCAGCAAATCAGCATAAACATTTGATTTTTTTCCCTTTTTTATTGTAGTTTAAAAACTCATTTCATGCATGCATGTGTGCTAAGTTGCTTCAGTTGTGCCCAACTCATTGCAACCCTATGGACTATAGCCTGCCAGGATCCTCTGTCCTTGGGATTCTCCAGGCAAGAATCCTGGAGTGGGTTACTGTGCTCTCCTCTGGGGGATCTTCCCAACCCAGGTATTGAACCCCCATCTCTTACATCTCCTGCATTGACAGGTGGGTTTTAACCACTAACACCTCCTGGGAAGCCCCACAAAACTCATTACATGGGATCTACCCTCTTAAAACTTAAGTATACAGTGCAGTATTAAATATACACACATTGTTCTATTGCAGATCACTAGAACATTTTCTTGTTGCATGAGTCAAACTCCATACCCACTGAGCAGTAATCACATTTCCCTCTCCCCTCAACCCCCGGAAACAACCATTCTTCTCTCTGTTTCTGCAAGTTTGAATATTTTGGATACTTCATATAGGAGGAGTCATGCAAGACTTGTCTTGTCTTAATCAGTTCAATTCAGCTCAGTTCAGTTGCTCAGTCATGTCCGACTCTGCAACCCCGTGAATCACAGCGTGCCAGGCCTCCCTGTCCATCACCAACTCCCGGAGTTCACCCAAACTCATGTTCATCGAGTCGGTGATGCCATCCAGCCATCTCATCCTCTGTCGTCCCCTTCTCCTCCTGTCCCCAACCCCTGCACTTACCATAATGTCAAGTTTTTTGTATCATGTGACAAGATTTTCTTCTTTTTAAAGCTGAGTTTTATTGTATTGTATTATATACTACATTTTCTTCATCTATTTATTAGATGGACAGGGAGGCCTGGCGTGCTGCGATTCATGGGGTCACAGAGAGTCGGACACGACTGAGCCACTGAATTGAACTGAGACATTTAGATCGTGTCTACTTCTTGGACATTATTAACAAGATTGTAATGAACACAGAAGTGCAAATATTACTTCAAAAACCTGTTTCTAATTCTTTTACATACCCAGAAGTGTGATTGCTGGATCATATGGTAGCTCCGTGTTTTGTTTTTTTTCTTTGTCCTGCTTTGAGGAATCGCCACACTGTTTTCTGTAATGGATTCACCAGAGTATATTCCTACCAACAATGTACAAGGATTCCAATTTCTCCACATCATTACCAACAACTGTTATTTTCTGTTGTGGTTTTTTTTTTTTTTTTGGTTTGTTCATACTGGCAGGCTACAGACCATGGGATGCAAAGGGTTGGACATGACTTGGCAACTAAAACAAAAACAATTGCACACAAAAGGTATAAGTAATATCTCATTGTCTTAATTTGCATTTCCCTGATGATTAGTGATGTTAGCCATCTTTTTCATGTTATTTATAGGCCATTTGCATGTCTTCTTTGGAGAAATCTCTTTTCAGTTGTTTTACCCATTTTTTTTAAATTGAATTATTATACTTTTGTTATTGAATCATGAGTTTCTTGTATATTTATGGTTGGCAAATATTTTTCCCAAACCATAGATTGTCTCTTCAGTTTGTTGATTTTTCCTTTACTGCACAGACAATTTTTAGTTTAATATAACCTTATTTATTTTTGCTTTTGTTGCCTGAACTTTCAGTATCATATTGAAAAAAATTCATTATCAAGGCAAATGTCAAAGAGCTTTTTCTCTGCTTCTCTCTAAAAATTTTATATTTTCAGGTCTTACATTTAGACCTTTAATTCATTTTGAGTTGATTTTTGTGTATGGTATAAAGATTCAATTTCATTCTTTTCCATAAGGATATCCAGTATTCCCAGCATTATTTACTAAAGAAACCAACCTTTCCCCATTGTATCTTATTGGCTCCTTTGTCATAAATTAATACACCATGTATGCATTGGTTTGTTTCTGGGCTCTCTATTCTGTGCCATTGGTCTATGTGTATGATTTTATGCCAGCACTATACTGTTGTGATTAATATAACTTTGTTATATAATTTGAAATCAGGAAGTGTGATTCGTTCAGTTGTTTTCTTCTTTCTCAAGGTTACTTTAGCATCAAAGCTTTGCATGTGGGTGGGTGGTTCCATATGAATTTTAGGATTATTTTTCACTTTGTGAAAGATATTGGAATTCTGACAGTGATTGAATTTAATGTGTATATCTCTTTGGAAAGTATGGACATTTAAACCATATTAATTGTGGTACCATTTGATCCAATAAATATATTTTTAAATTGCTATGTTATAGACACAGCCACATAAATTCAGATACACACGCATACAGTAATTCTTATTAAATATTATCCTAATTTGAAAAAAAAAGGAAACAAAGTTAAGGTCCATGCATAAGACAATAGCTAAACAAATCACTTCCAAAGTCCACAATACAATGCAGCATTTAAAATGAATTTAGTACACTGATGAACATAGATGCAAAAACTCGCAACAAAATTCTACCAAACAGAATCCAACAAGATATGAAAGAGATCATATATATATTATGAACAAGTGGACTTTATTCCAGGGATGCAAGGATTCTTCAATATTTGCAAATTAATCAATGTGATGCACCATATTAACAAATTAAAAGATAAAAACCATATGATTATCTCAATAGATGCAGAGAAAACCTTTGACAAAATTCAACACACATTTATTATTAAAAAAAAAAAAAAGCTCTCCAGAAAGCAGGCATCAGTTCAGTTCAGTGGCTCAGTCATGTCCAACTCTTTGCGACCCCATGAATCGCAGCATGCCAGGCCTCCCTGTCCATCACCAACTCCCAGAGTTCACTCAGATTCACATCCATCGAGTCCGTGATGCCATCCAGCCAGCTCATCCTCTGTCGTCCCCTTCTCCTCCTGCCTCCAATCCCTCCCAGCATCATAGAAGGAACATATTTCAAGATAATAAAAGCCATATACAATAAACCCATAGTGAATGTTATCCTCAATGGCAAAAACAATTGAAAAAATTTTCTCTAAAATCAAGAACAAGACAAGGGTGCCCACTCAACCACTACTATCCAGCTTAAATTTGGAAGTCTGAGTCACAGCAATCAGAGAAGAAAAAGAAATAAAAGGAATCCACATTGGAAAAGAGGTAAAACTCTCACTATTTGAAGATGACATGATCCTCTACATAGAAAACCCAAAGACACCATCAGAAAATTACTAGAGTTAATCAATGAATATAGTAAAATCATATGGTATAAAATTAATACGCAGAAATCTCTAGCATTCTCATACACTAACAATGAAAAAACAGAAAGAGAAATTAAGGAAACAATTGCATTCACAAAAAGAATAAAATACTCAGGAATAAATCTACCTAAAGAGACAGAAAACATATATATAGAAAATTATAAAACACTGATGAAATAATCAAAGATGACACAAAAAGATGGAGAAATATACCATGTTTATCGATCAGAAGAATCAATATGGTGAAAATGAGTATACTACCCAAAGCAATCTACAGATTCAGTGCAATCCCTATCAAGTTACCAATTGTATTTTTCACAGAACTAGAACAAATAATTTCACAATTTGTATGGAAACAAAACGAATTCATGGGGTCACAAAGAGTCAGACACGACTGAATGACTGAAATGAACCAAACTGAACTGAACTGAAAAAAAATTTGAGTATCCAAAGCAGTCCTGAGAAAGAAGAGTGGAACTGGAGGAAGCAATATTCCTGATGTCAGACTATACTACAAAGCTACAGTCCTCAAGACAGTAGGGAACTGGGACAAAGACAGAAATATTGACCAATGGGACAAAATAGAAAGCCTGTAGATAAATCCACACACATATAGACACCTTATATTTGACAAGTTCAGTTCAGTTCAGTCCGACTCTTTGCCACCCCATGAATCGCAGCACGCCAGGCCTCCCTGTTCATCACCATCTCCCGGAGTTCACTCAGATTCACGTCCATCGAGTCCGTGATGCAATCCAGCCATCTCGTCCTCGGTCGTCCCTTTCTCCTCCTGCCTGCAATCCCTCCCAGCATCAGAGTCTTTTCCAATGAGTCAACTCTTCTCATGAGGTGGCCAAAGTACTAGAGTTTCAGCTTTAGCGTTGTTCCTTCCAAAGAAATCCCAGGGTTGATCTCCTTCAGAATGGACTGGTTGGATCTCCTTGCAGTACAAGAGACTCTCAAGAGTCTTCTCCAACACCACACTTCAAAAACATCAATTCTTCGGCACTCAGCCTTCTTCACAGTCCAAGTCTCACATCCATACATGACCACAGGAAAAACTATAGCCTTGACTAGACTGACCTTAGTTGGCAAAGTAATGTCTCTGCTTTTGAANTCTTAATTTGCATTTCCGTGATGATTAGTGATGTTAGCCATCTTTTTCATGTTATTTATAGGCCATTTGCATGTCTTCTTTGGAGAAATCTCTTTTCAGTTGTTTTACCCATTTTTTTTAAATTGAATTATTATACTTTTGTTATTGAATCATGAGTTTCTTGTATATTTATGGTTGGCAAATATTTTTCCCAAACCATAGATTGTCTCTTCAGTTTGTTGATTTTTCCTTTACTGCACAGACAATTTTTAGTTTAATATAACCTTATTTATTTTTGCTTTTGTTGCCTGAACTTTCAGTATCATATTGAAAAAAATTCATTATCAAGGCAAATGTCAAAGAGCTTTTTCTCTGCTTCTCTCTAAAAATTTTATATTTTCAGGTCTTACATTTAGACCTTTAATTCATTTTGAGTTGATTTTTGTGTATGGTATAAAGATTCAATTTCATTCTTTTCCATAAGGATATCCAGTATTCCCAGCATTATTTACCAAAGAAACTAACCTTTCCCCATTGTATCTTATTGGCTCCTTTGTCATAAATTAATACACCATGTATGCATTGGTTTGTTTCTGGGCTCTCTATTCTGTGCCATTGGTCTATGTGTATGATTTTATGCCAGCACTATACTGTTGTGATTAATATAACTTTGTTATATAATTTGAAATCAGGAAGTGTGATTCGTTCAGTTGTTTTCTTCTTTCTCAAGGTTACTTTAGCATCAAAGCTTTGCATGTGGGTGGGTGGTTCCATATGAATTTTAGGATTATTTTTCACTTTGTGAAAGATATTGGAATTCTGACAGTGATTGAATTTAATGTGTATATCTCTTTGGAAAGTATGGACATTTAAACCATATTAATTGTGGTACCATTTGATCCAATAAATATATTTTTAAATTGCTATGTTATAGACACAGCCACATAAATTCAGATACACACGCATACAGTAATTCTTATTAAATATTATCCTAATTTGAAAAAAAAAGGAAACAAAGTTAAGGTCCATGCATAAGACAATAGCTAAACAAATCACTTCCAAAGTCCACAATACAATGCAGCATTTAAAATGAATTTAGTACACTGATGAACATAGATGCAAAAACTCGCAACAAAATTCTACCAAACAGAATCCAACAAGATATGAAAGAGATCATATATATATTATGAACAAGTGGACTTTATTCCAGGGATGCAAGGATTCTTCAATATTTGCAAATTAATCAATGTGATGCACCATATTAACAAATTAAAAGATAAAAACCATATGATTATCTCAATAGATGCAGAGAAAACCTTTGACAAAATTCAACACACATTTATGATTAAAAAAAAAAAAAAGCTCTCCAGAAAGCAGGCATCAGTTCAGTTCAGTGGCTCAGTCATGTCCAACTCTTTGCGACCCCATGAATCGCAGCATGCCAGGCCTCCCTGTCCATCACCAACTCCCAGAGTTCACTCAGATTCACATCCATCGAGTCCGTGATGCCATCCAGCCAGCTCATCCTCTGTCGTCCCCTTCTCCTCCTGCCTCCAATCCCTCCCAGCATCATAGAAGGAACATATCTCAAGATAATAAAAGCCACATACAATAAACCCATAGTGAATGTTATCCTCAATGGCAAAAACAATTGAAAAAATTTTCTCTAAAATCAAGAACAAGACAAGGGTGCCCACTCAACCACTACTATCCAGCTTAAATTTGGAAGTCTGAGTCACAGCAATCAGAGAAGAAAAAGAAATAAAAGGAATCCACATTGGAAAAGAGGTAAAACTCTCACTATTTGAAGATGACATGATCCTCTACATAGAAAACCCAAAGACACCATCAGAAAATTACTAGAGTTAATCAATGAATATAGTAAAATCATATGGTATAAAATTAATACGCAGAAATCTCTAGCATTCTCATACACTAACAATGAAAAAACAGAAAGAGAAATTAAGGAAACAATTGCATTCACAAAAAGAATAAAATACTCAGGAATAAATCTACCTAAAGAGACAGAAAACATATATATAGAAAATTATAAAACACTGATGAAATAATCAAAGATGACACAAAAAGATGGAGAAATATACCATGTTTATCGATCAGAAGAATCAATATGGTGAAAATGAGTATACTACCCAAAGCAATCTACAGATTCAGTGCAATCCCTATCAAGTTACCAATTGTATTTTTCACAGAACTAGAACAAATAATTTCACAATTTGTATGGAAACAAAATGAATTCATGGGGTCACAAAGAGTCAGACACGACTGAATGACTGAAATGAACCAAACTGAACTGAACTGAAAAAAAATTTGAGTATCCAAAGCAGTCCTGAGAAAGAAGAGTGGAACTGGAGGAAGCAATATTCCTGATGTCAGACTATACTACAAAGCTACAGTCCTCAAGACAGTAGGGAACTGGGACAAAGACAGAAATATTGACCAATGGGACAAAATAGAAAGCCTGTAGATAAATCCACACACATATAGACACCTTATATTTGACAAGTTCAGTTCAGTTCAGTCCGACTCTTTGCCACCCCATGAATCGCAGCACGCCAGGCCTCCCTGTTCATCACCATCTCCCGGAGTTCACTCAGATTCACGTCCATCGAGTCCGTGATGCAATCCAGCCATCTCGTCCTCGGTCGTCCCTTTCTCCTCCTGCCTGCAATCCCTCCCAGCATCAGAGTCTTTTCCAATGAGTCAACTCTTCTCATGAGGTGGCCAAAGTACTAGAGTTTCAGCTTTAGCGTTGTTCCTTCCAAAGAAATCCCAGGGTTGATCTCCTTCAGAATGGACTGGTTGGATCTCCTTGCAGTACAAGAGAATCTCAAGAGTCTTCTCCAACACCACACTTCAAAAACATCAATTCTTCGGCACTCAGCCTTCTTCACAGTCCAAGTCTCACATCCATACATGACCACAGGAAAAACTATAGCCTTGACTAGACTGACCTTAGTTGGCAAAGTAATGTCTCTGCTTTTGAATATACTATCTAGGTTGGTCATAACTTTTCTTCCAAGGAGTAAGCATCTTTTAATTTCATGGCTGCAGTCACCATCTGCAGTGATTTTGGAGCCCCCCCCAAATCAAGTCTGACACTGTTTCCACTGTTTCCCCATCTATTTCCCATGAAGTGATGGGACCGGATGCCATGATCTTCGTTTTCTGAATGTTGAGCTTTAAGCCAGCTTTTTCACTCTCCTCTTTCACTTTCATCAAGAGGCTTTTTAGTTCCTCTTCACTTTCTGCCATAAGGGTGGTGTCATCTGCATATCTGAGGTTATTGATATTTCTCCCAGCAATCTTG
>SJYW01005546.1:172565-183603 GCA_006410735.1 Raphicerus campestris
AGTGATGACCAACCTAGACAGTATATTCAGAAGCAGAGACATTACTTTGCCGACTAAGGTCCGTCTAGTCAAGGCTATGGTTTTTCCTGTGGTCATGTATGGATGTGAGAGTTGGACTGTGAAGAAGGCTGAGCACCGAAGAATTGATGCTTTTGAACTGTGGTGCTGGAGAAGACTCTTGAGAGTCCCTTGGACTGCAAGGAGATTCAACCAGTCCATTCTGAAGGAGATCAGCCCTGGGATTTCTTTGGAAGGAATGATGCAAAAGTTGAAACTCCAGTACTTTGGCCACCTCATGCGAAGAGTGGACTCATTGGAAAAGACTCTGATGCTGGGAGGGATTGGGGGCAGGAGGAGAAGGGGACGACCGAGGATGAGATGGCTGGATGGCATCACGGACTCGATAAACCTGAGTCTGAGTGAACTCTGAGAGATGATGATGAACAGGGAGGCCTGGCGTGCTGTGATTCATGGGGTCGCGAAGAGTCGGACACGACTGAGCGACTGAACTGAATGCTTTTCTGTCTGCACTACACTTTGCCATCCATATTTCAGAAGAATAAACACACAAAGATCATATTTATAAAGCAGAATAAAATAAGGCTAATGAGGGGTGTTCAGGATTTGCATTTTACTTCCTCTAAGAGTTCACTTTTTACTTGAGGAATGAGGGATGGATAAGATTCGGATAAAAGAAGATTATGTTATTTGGGGGGCAGGATAGTATAGACAGAAGAAGCAACTTCAACCCAAAAGGCTCTTTTCTGTTTACTTTCAGATCACATTTGTAAAGCAAAGTCTTTGTCTAAAGAAGAGTCCTGAGACTGGTACTCAGATAACTAAGCATACAAGGAGCTAACCAACCTGAGAGAAATCCGAAAATTTCTCTAGTGCTAGAATATCCATTGCTGTTATCCTTAAGTATCAGTCTTGGCTCTGAATTAGTTACCATGGAGACCATCTAAATTTTATGATTTTCCTTAGAGATGTCCAAGGAAACTCAGATACCTATTCAGAAAATATTCTAATACACAGCTTCACACCAAAATGATGGACTAGGTCCTCTGCAGAAAACAAAAGCAATGGTGTTGATGCAAGAATGTGAAAGCTTGTTTTGCTGAAAGTGCAAATCTTGCTAAGTAACTATAATCACTATTTGTGTTCTATTTCACTTTTCTGATTTCTAAGTAAAACATGTTTATTTTAGAAAATACATAAAAACACGAACAAGAAACTTAAAATTATCCATAGTCATTTTTCTCCTTTTATGGTGAGAAGAGTATAAAGTAAAACATGAAAGCTTTTTCCTCCTCTCCTCCAATCTCACCAACTCCTTCCCCGAGATAACCATCTTTACTGATTTGATCCTTATCAACCCTGCCAATTTTTCTCCTGCTTACTCATTCATTTTTGATTCCAGCAAATATTACTGAGTGGGCACCCTGGACCAAGACTGTAAACACCAGATTTAAATGCCAGTGACACAGCTGTAAAATCTCTGTTCCCAGGGGTTATATCATAGTGAGAGAACTGACAGTAAACCAATAAAGAAATACATAAACAGAAAAATACCAGCTAGTAATAAACGTTATATAGAAAATAAGATGGCATTATTATACCTGAGATTAAACACAGTGAAGATAAAATCAGCCAAGTGAAGACTAGGGAGATCAGGGAGTGGGGCAGGGAGGATGTAATTCCTTAAGGAAATACAAAAAGGCCGGTGTGGCTCCATAACTTGGAGGGAGGGAGAGAGTTAGGACATGCTGTTGAAGACATGAGCCAGGGAAACATCATGGAGGATGTGACATCATCCTTCTTTGGGAAGAAGAATGTCAAAAGAATTCAGCCTTTAAGTGCAAGGGGGAAGACACTGAAGAGCTTCAAGAGGGGAGTGATATGCTCTGATCTGTACGTTCTAAATCTTTACTCTGGCTTCACTGTGGAGAATATACTAAGAGCAAAGATTCCCAACATGAGGTCATGAGGTACACAGACATTCCCAAGAAGTCCGTGAATACAATCAGGGGGTTCATTACCTTAAATGGGAGAAAATTACCGGGCCCGGCCCCATAAAGACATAAAACTTCTCAACATGGTTCTATTTTTGTCTGTGCTCAAATTCCTCTTTTCGAAATATCCTCTCTGGTTTCGAGTGCCATAATGGCAGGATTCCCTGTTTTATAAGCAGGCTCTTCCTTTTGTCTGATTTTTCCCTTAAGATAGTGTTTAAATCTAAACCCTCGTGGAGGCCCACTAACTTAAAAGGCTAGATTCAAAGACAAACCTAGTCTTACGTCAAGTAACCAGACTGAGAGTGACTTTGGGGTCAAGGTAAGAAGAATCGCCAGAACTTGAACTCAGCATGTCCACAGTCCACCCCAACTCATCTCAGAGTCTGGTTCCCTGTGAACAACTGCAGAAGAGTCGCAGATATTTTTTTAATACCTTGTAATAAGATAGGAAAATGGGAAGGACATCTGTAGAGGAAGAAATCAAATGGCTCTTAAACTGTTTACTTAGAAGTATTTCCCAAACATGGACACTAGTTAAATATACAAATTCCTGTGCTCCACCCCAGACATACTGACTCAAATTATCTACAGGGTGGGCCCCAAAATCACCTCTAGTGATAATAATCAGCCAATTTGGAAAACACTATATATTTGTGGAGAATAATCTAGAATACCCAAGGAATATGATACATATCCAAGCCTAGACTGAGAAAACACAACCTTACTCCTTTACCCCTTACACATGGTTTTTGGCTTAAATAATTGTGGGCATTTTCACTGGCATATTATTTAGAAGGGTGACTAGCATATTAATAAGTGAAACAATTTATATTTAATAAAACCACTGAGATTACTGACACTGAAAAAGAGAATGACTTAATTTATCTTCCACTGTACCCTTCAAGATGTAAAATTACTTCTTTTCATGCTACCAGAACAAGTGGACTCCATTTAGCGTGGCCGAGAACCATACAGTTTATTAAATGACACTTGGAAGCCCTCATAAAAGTGATTAATATATGTGCATTCAATTCAGAGTACAGTCATTTTTCAGACAGTCTATTGTTTCTGTACTCAGAGAACCAACTTTTGTGTGTGTGAGCTTTGTAGGAGAAAGATCTGTTTTTCCAAAGAATCATAGAACATTAGAGAATTAGATTTGGTGATCTCATCCAGCCTCAAGGCATTAAACCCTATATATATACTGCTAGCTCCAAATTCTATCTCGAGCCCTGACCTCTCCCTGAACCTCAGATTATTATATCCAACTGTTTACATGACATCTACACTTTAATAAGCATTTAAAACTTTACAAACTGAAAGTGAACTTTCGATCTTCCCCGCGTCCCTCATACTCTTCCACCTCAGTTAATAACATTTTCTCCTGTTGCACAATCATCTTTAATTCTTCTTTCTCATTCCACATCCAAATCCAAAGAAATCCTTTCTAATTTCCCTTTATAATATATAAATAACCCACCACTTCTCAATACCTTTCCTGTAACCACTCCAAGCCACCATCAGCACTCTCCTGGGTAAGTATAGGAGACTTTTAACTGAACCTCTTTGCTTCTACATTTGCCCCCTTCCAACTACTTATAAAACAGCAGCTCAGGGGTTCTTATTTAAGTTTTTACTTACTGTGGAAGTTTTCAACAAATACAAAAGAAGGGAGAACACCAGAATGAAACCCCACACCTACTCATCATCCAGCTTTGACAGCTTTCAGTGCATGGCCATTCTTGCTTCAGCTTTATCACCACCTATTCTCTGTCTGCCACAGTAGAACCCTTGTTCAAGCCCTCCAATCACTCAAAATAAAATTCAAGGACTCCCCTAGCGGCCCAGTGGTTAAAGTCTGTGCTCCCAGTACAGGGGGCCTGGGTTTAATCCCTGGACAGGGAACTAGTTTCCACATGTTGCAACTTAAAGTTTGCATGCCCCAACTAAGATCAAAGACACTGTGAGCTGCAACTAAGACTCAGCAGAGGCAAAAGAAAAAAAAAATCTTAAAAATATATTTTTTTAAAAATTCAGAATCCTCTAGCAGCGCTCAAGTGTTCTCAGTCTCCCTCAACTGTCTACCCTCACCTGTCACATTAGCTCCCAGCTATCTCTCAATCACATCAGGATGTTCCAGTCTTNGACTCATTTGAAAAGACCCTGATGCTGGGAAAGATTGAAGGCAGGAGGAGAAGGGGATGACAGAGGACGAGATGTTTAGATGGCATCACCGACTCAATGGACATAAGTTTGGATAAACTCCAGGAGTTTGCGATGGACAGGCAGGCCTGGCATGCTGCAGTTCATGGGGTCGCAAAGAGTCAAACACAACTGAGAGACTGAACTGAACTGAAACACTTTAAGTAAGTTGAAAGTGGGAGACTTTTGTATACTTCTCTAATCCCACTTTAAGAATATATTTAGAAAAGAGAAATCACTATAACAACTGGAAATTATATAATATCTGAGTAAACACAGGGTGCTTATTTAGCAAAACAAGATAACAGCCTCCTAGTCTGAAAGCTGTGAATACAAGAGTTAATAGTGTTCTCTATGCCTCTTAAGGGTAGCAGTAGCATCCTGAGTGGCAGTAACACAAAGGCAAACTTTACACAACACAGAGAACTTTCTTACTCTCCCAACTATTTGAGGCCAGAATGAGCTACCTTGGGGATGGGGAAAGACTTGGTGAATTTCCACGCCTAACAGGAATCCTGTTAAAAGTATTTCTGAACAGAGGAAGGGGTAACGTTCCCTGTAAACGGGGCAGGATGGATGGATGGAGGGGAATGTGATGATAAGTTATAAATATTCAATAACAGCTGTCACCTGCAAGGAGATCCAACCAGTCCATCCATCCTAAAGAAAATCAGTCCTAAGTATTCATTGTTAGGACTGATGGTGAAGCTGAAACTCCAATACTTTGGTCACCTGATGCAAAAAACTGACTCATTTGAAAACACCCAGATGCTGGGAAAGATTGAAGGCAGAAGAAGGGGAGGACAGAGGATGAGATGGTTGGATGGCATCACCGACTCAATGGACATGAGTTTGAGTAACCTATGGGAGTTGGTGATGGACAGGGAAGCCTGGCTTACTGCATTCCATGCGGTCGCAAAGAGTCGGACACAACTAAGCGACTGGACTGGACTGATCATTATTTACTCTATCAGGCACTGTTCCAAATATTCACGTTATTTTATATTAATACTTTATATTATTACTCTGTAATACTCACTTTCGGCAGAACTGCTCTATGAATAAAGTACTACTGTTATTCCCATTTGAAAATAAGCTGAGGCCCAGAAACGTTAGACATTCCCTACTGCTCAACCCAGTTCCAGCAGAGGGAAGAGCCAGGATTCAACCCCTCAACCCAGTTCTTACTGACCTGTGTGCGTGCTAAGTCGCTTCATTCGCGTCCGACTCTGTACGACCCTATGGACTAAGGCCTGCCAGGCTCCTCTGTCCATGGGCTTTTCCAAGCAATAATGAAGTGCGTTGCTATGCCCTCCTCCAGGGGATCTTCCCGACCCAGGGATCGAACCAGTGCCTCTTACTTCTACCTAAAGAAAGGTGGGTTCTTTCCCACTAGCGCCACCTTACTGCCCTACTGCCTAATATTTGCAATGCCATTCAAACATTGATAGAGCCCTCTCTCCTAAATGACATCATTTAGATCCTCCCAAAGACCTGGTGATAGCTAGGGGAACTAACCCCATTTTACAGATGAGAAACGGGGGACCCAGGAAATTTGCGGCTTAATTGCAGAGTGCTTGAGTCGTGACGACCCGCAGCCCTTCAGAGTTAGAGCGCGGCAGACGAGGGCTAACCACCCCTCTTGGTGGCTGAGTGAAACGCAGGGCTCCCAGGCAGCACTTTTCCCTGACACCAGCTGTGTCCGCCCCTCTGCCCCATTTCGGTGCGGTGCTGGGTCGCGAGCCTTCGGTGCCCCTGCCAGGCCCTGCGACAGACACAGTGGATCCAGCGAAGAACTGTAAAGCCAGGGGCCCCCACGAGACTCCTTGGCGAATTACCCAGCTCCTGAGCCTTCGGCCCTTCCCAGTGTCCCGCGGGCTCCGGAAGTCCCGCCCAGCGCGCACTTGCGCCGGCCCCACGCCTCCCCCGGAAAAGCCTGCGCCCCTCGCCCGGCGCCTCGCTCACCTAGCGCCGTATCCGGGTCCTGTACGGTCACTGAGCTACGGCTCCCTGCCTTAGGGATCCTCACCCGGTTCCACGGCTCCGGGCCCGGCAACAGCGTAGCCATCTTGGGAGGCAGGAGGCGGAGTGGGAGGGGCGGGGCTAGGCGAGACCAAGTGGCGGGACCGAAGGAGGGGAGATGAGCCGACGTCACGGAGAGGTAGAGGGCAAAAGGTGGGGCGGGGGCGGTGCCCGGGGCGGAGTCTTTCACGGAACCGTGGACTAAGTATGGTGAACCTGAAACACGTGGTAGTGTATCAGAATCACCTGAGAGATTTGGGGGGCGCCGTATCCCAGTACTACACAAACAGAATCTCGGAATGGGTTGAAGCTTTGTCCTTGTGTTTATGCTTCCCCATGGGATTCTGAGGCGCAACCAGTTTGGGAAGTACTTCAAGGTCTTTTACAGACGTGAAAAGTAAGACATATAGTTGAGTTGCATACACCCCCATCTCCACCTCAGCCATTAGGAGAAAAGGAATAAACAGCCTTATACAAAATGTACGTTTGCAACACAGAAAGCTTAGAGTTAGTCAAGGATGGGGTGGGTGTGTGTGTGTGTATTTAGTCGCTCAGTCATGTCCCTCTCTTTGTGTCCCCATGGACTACAACCAGCCAGGCCCCTCTCCATGGAACTTTACAGGTAAGAATACTGGAGTGGGTTGCCATTTCCTTCTCCAGGGGATCTTCCCAACCCAGTGATGGAACCCACATCTCTTGGGTCTCCTGCCTGAGTAGGCAGATTGTTTATCCACCTTGGAATTGACGTTAGTCAAGGAAGCATCAGCAAAACTGTAATAGAGTAGAGCCATTAGCACGCGGGGCTGTTGTGTGCCATTACACTGTGCAGTGGTCAGTGGTACTGCTCAGTCATTGATTAGTGCCATAGTGGGCCCCTCCCATAAATAACTATCAATGAGTGACCCTTAGTGATCTTGCTAGGCCTTTGGTTGGTGTTGCAGTGAGCCTCACCAACAAATAACCATCAATGAGTGACCCTTAGTAGGGGATTTAGCCAAGGGTCAGTGTAGTGTGGGCCTCAGGTAGAAAGTGAGGTAAGAGATGGATCCTGTTCTTTCAGGGATCTGGTCCAACTCACCCTGCTTTGGGCCAATGGGTGAACTGGGGGAGGGGAAAGGCAGGGAACAGTCTGGGGGTTGTGTCCCCCAGGGCTCCAGAGCCCTCACTACACCCAGTGGTGGAGCCAAGGCCTCAGGGTGGTAGTGAACCCCTGCCCTGTCTTCCTTTCTGAGATATAATAGCTGCAGCCATCTGCATGGGCTACATTCTGCAGGATTTGGGCCCCCTTACTGACATTTGTGTGACCTGAGGAGTCTGAGGGCCAGTTGTATCCTGGGTGCCTGGCTCCCTCAGTGACCGCTGTTCAGGATCTGGGGACCTGGCCCTGAGGGAGCCCTTAGCTGAGAGCTACCTCTTCAGCACTGGTGGGAGGACCCAGACTGGGTACTGGACGAACCCTCCTGGGCAGGGTAACCAGCAGACGTAGGAACTCCCTCCTCTTAGCCAGGACCACAGAGGGTGAAGGTTGAGTCTTGAGACTTTGCCCTTTATTGTCAGAACAGAGAGTAATGTTTGTTCGATGGAGGTTTTTACAGGAGACTCCTTACCTGACTGTGACCTCCAGAATAAAAGATCTGACACCAAGAAGTTTGAAACCAACCATCCCCCTCCCTCTCCTTTTCTATAAAAGGGTTTTGCTGAGGCCTTTGGGGAGTTTGGGATTTTTATGGCATAAACCACCATCTCCTTGCATGGCCCTGCAGTAAACCTTTCTCTACTCCAAACTCCAACATTTTGGTATTATTTGGCCTCACTGTGCATTGGGCACATGAATTTGCATTTCAGTAACAAAACCATGATCACAAAAAATTGGAGGCTGCCTGACTCTCCATCAACCCAATCTTCTGTCAATGTCCAAAACAAGGCGATATTCCAAGCTCTGCTGATCCACACCTCAATATCTTTCTAATACTTGATTTACTTCAGCTATGCTGTTGCCTAAAAGCTCAGTTGGTAAAGTTTCCGCCTGCAATGCAGGAGACCCCAGTTCAGTCCCTGGGTTGGGATGATCTGCTGGAGAAGGGATAGGTTATCCACTCCAATATTCTTGGACTTCCCTTGTGGCTCAGCTGGTAAAGAATCCACCTGCAATGCGGGAGACCTGGATTCGATCCCTGGATTGGGAAGATCCCCTGGAGAAGGGAAAGGCTACCTACTCCAGTATTCTGGCCTGGAGAATTCCCTGGACTGTATAGACCTTGTGGTCACAAAGAGTTGGACACTACTGAGTGACTTTCACTTCACTTCACCCTGTTGCCACCTCACTTAAGGACCTCACCCCAATGCATTAGAGAGGCAGTTAGTGGGTTGTGAAGACAGACCAACAAGTTTCTGATTTTAGATCTGCTGTTTGCTAGCTCTATGATCTCAGGATAGTTCAACTAACCCTTCCAAATCTTAGTATTCCTGTAGGCAAAATGAAGATAAATACAAATTTGTAAAGTGCTCACAGTTAAAAAGTGCTTTAGAAGAGTGCCTGGTATGCAAACAGTATTTACTCTTAGAAAAATTAATATTATTTTTTACTGTTTAAATAGCCTATCCCAATTTGAAATGCTTTGCATGCTCTCTGTACTTATTACTCTGTTTCATTTCCTTGAAACACAATCTCCCTCAGATCTTACGTCATTATCTTTGGGTAATTCTTCTGAACAGCCCATTCTCATTCCATACCTTGATGTAGAGACTCTCTTTATGTACATATGCCCCGTGTCGGCCTCTGTATTAGCCTCCTATTGCTGCTGTAACAAATGACTACAAATATGATCACTTAAAGCAACACAGTTACATTTCTGGAGACCAGAAGTCCAAAATGGATCTCACTGGACTAAAGTTGACAGGGCTGGATCTTTCTGGAGTCTCTACTGGAGAATTCATTTTCTTTTTTCACCTAATAGAGGCCATATGCATTCCTTGACTCATGTCTCCATCCTCCAGTTTCAAAGTTGGTAGCACAGCATCTTCCAATCTCCTTTCACCCTTCCACCTGCCTTCATCTTAAAAGGACTCTAGTGATCACACTGAGCGCACCAAAATAACCCAGGATATTCTCTTCATCTCATAATCTTTAACTTAATATCTATATAATATTTTGCAATGTAAACAAACATATTCATGGATCTGGGGGCTTAGGATGCAGATATCTTGTTGGAGGCATTATTTATCCTACCATAGACTCACAGAATTTACCTCACTGCATTATACTGTATATTTGTACGTTTCCTCCAATGACATGTGAGCTTACTGAAGCTAGTTCTACCATTGTAGCTTATCACAATGCTTGGGTCAGAGTGTGGTGTTTCGTAGGACCTCAGTAAGTTCTTAGCAGCTTTATTGAGGTGAAAATTTATATACAGAGAACTGTGCATACTTAGCATAAACAATTTTACTAGTTTGTTGATATTTACTGGCTAAGACACTAAATGATGCTTGAGTAGAGTTTTTGAAGGACAAGTAGAACTTTCCCAAGCAGATAAGAGAAGAAAACATTCTTGATAGAGAAATGGTAAACAACATGGGTTGGAAAAATCATTAGTCCTTGCTGAATCAGTATTGCTGGAACATGATGCATTCTGAGGAATTAACCTGGGAGTAGGGGTGTCAGATCACAGACAGAATTTGGATTTACCCTGGAGACAGGTGATTCCCAAACCTGGCTGATTGTAATAACCTGGGTAGTCTTTTAAAAATAGAAAAATTTCAGGCCCCACTTTGGAAATTCTTGTTCATTAGGTCTGAGTAAGAGATTCTAATCTTTGCTTTTTAAAAGGTCCTTGTGAATGTGGTCTGCATTAGGGATCCCTTGTTGAAAGTGCAAAGGAGCCACCAAGTCTTAGGCTTGGCAATTTTGGTCACTTTGCATCAGAGGAGCAGCACTCGAGAAACAGATTTGAAAATGAGACTAGAGGAAGGGATGTAATAATGTGATCTATTACAGAAGCTGAAGCAAGACAAGATTAAGGCCTGAATTCAAACACTGGGACTGAAGAGGGACAGGATGACTTATTTAGATATCTAGTATTTGGGTATTTAAACATCTAGTATGACTTCCAGACTGCTTGAGTTTGAGATGTGGCACCCAAAAGAACCATTTTAGGTAGGTGACAGGAATCATGAGATAACTTGTGATGCACTGAGTTTGAGATTGCCCACTGGGTATGGCCAATTCACCAGTTCAATAAATGGGACTGTAGCTCAAAGGGTAATTTCTAAGGGAGGGAGTAGAGATGATGAATATAGAATAACGTTTTTAGAAGCTTAGAAGGGAAGACAGAGTCTATGCAATAAAAGAGAGATGCAGGATCAAGCAGTGTACTCACTTCAGTTCAGTGCTCAGTCATGTCCAACACTTTGTGACCCTGTGATCTGCAACATGCCAGGCTTCCCTGTCCTTCACCAACTCCTGAAGCTTGCTCAAACTCAAGTCCATTGAGTCGGTGATGCCATCAAACCATCTCATCCTCTGTTGTCCCCTTCTCCCACCTTCAATCTTTCCCAGCATCAGGGTCTTTGCAAATGAGTCAGTTCTTCACATCAGGTGGCCAAAGTATTGGATCTTTAGCTTCAGCAACAGTCCTTCCAGTGAATATTCAGGGTTCATTTCCTTTATTCAGGGTTCATTTCCTTTAGGACTGAATGGCTGGATCTCCTTGCAGTCCAAGGGACTCTCAAGAGTCTTCTCCATCACCACAGGTCAAAAGCATCAATTCTTTAGCGCTCAGCTTTCTTTATACTCCAAC
>SJYW01005553.1:0-18771 GCA_006410735.1 Raphicerus campestris
CATATATATGTATACACACACTCACAAACAAGGAAATATTGTGTGTTGTGTGTGCTTAGTCACTCATCATGTCTAACCTTTGTGACCCTATGGACTGTATAGCCTGCCAGGCTCTTCTGTTCATGGGGATTTTCCAGGCAAGAATACTGGAGTGGGTTGCCATGCTCTCCTCCAGGGGAATCTTCCCAATCCAGGGATTGAACCTAGGTCTCCTGCATTGCAGGTGGATTCTTTACCAACTGAGCCACTAGGGAAGCCCAATGAAATATTATTGAGTCATAAAATGAAGCAAATCCTGACATTTGACATCACAGATGGACCTTGAGGGCATTATGCTAAGTAAAATTAACCACAGAAAGAAAGACAAATGCTATATGGTCTCACTTAAATGTGGAATCCAAGACAAATAAAATAAAAATAGACAAGCAAGCAGATAAAAATCCAATCTTACAGAAAAAGGGATTAGATTTGTGGTCATTGGAGGCAGAGTGTAAAGAGTTGGGGAACTGGATGAAGGTGGTCAAAATGTACAAACTTTTGGTTATAAGATAAAAAAATACTGGAGATGTAATATACAACATGATGACGGGCTTCCCTCGTGGCTCAGCTGGTAAAGAACTGGCCTGCAATGTGGGAGACCTGGGTTCAAGCCTTGGGTTGGGAAGATACCCGGGATAAAGGAATGCTACCCACTCCAGTATTCGGGCCTAGGGAATTCCATGGGCTGTATAGTCCATGAGGTCACAAAGAGTTGGACACAGCTAAACAACTTTCACTTCACTTTCATCAAGGAGATAGTTACATTCCTGTATGGTATACTTGAAATTTGTTAAAGTAAATACAAAGAGTTATCATCTTAAGGAAAAACTCATTTTCCCCTATATATATGATATGATGGATGTTAGCTAAACTTATTGTAGTAATAATTGCATAATATATTACACATAATTGCACATAATTCATTATACTCTATGCCTTAACTCATACAGTGTTGTTTGTCAATTATACCTCAAAAAAACTAAGGAAAATTTTTCCAAATGTATGAAAACAGATCGGACACAATAAAAAAATAAATTCAAAAATGTGAAGTTTTGAAATTTGAGTGGCAGTTTGGCAAANATGCCTTAACTCATACAGCGTTGTTTGTCAATTATACCTCAAAAAAACTAAGGAAAATTTTTCCAAATGTATGAAAACAGATCGGACACAATAAGAAAATAAATTCAAAAATGTGAAGTTTTGAAATTTGAGTGGCAGTTTGGCAAAATTAAAATGTAGAAAATCCATCAATAAAGTGAGCAAAATAATGATATATGAACATGATTAACTTTATGTGTACCACAAATAGAATGAACTAGAACTAGAGTTTGACTTCAAGTGACTCCAAATTTCTAGATGTGCTAAAGTGAGACAAGCAAGATGCCAGTAAGGGTGCTTTGATGCATGCGTGCTAAGTCGCTTCAGTTGTGTGCAACTCTGTGTGACCCCGTGGACTGTAACCCACCAGGCTTCTCTGTCCATGGGGATTCTCAGGCAAGAATACTGGAGTGGGCTGGCCACTAATTATTTTGTAAAAAAAAAAACAAATTCCTATAAATTAGATAAATAGATCAATATAGATATGTTTATATAGAGAGTTTACATGTGTTTATGTGTGTGCATATTTTTGTTTAATATGTAGATACATGTATAAGTGTATGTGTTTTGTATGATTCTATAACTATATATTTACATGTCTATTATAGCTGATACTATTCTATCATGTAATTTGTTTGTGAGGTTGGTGTAGAAATGTGGAAAAATTGAAAGAAGAAAACACAGGCTAGAAGAGCTAAAAAAAAAAAAACCTGAACCTTTCAAAGTAACAGTGAACAACCACATTTATACAAAACTGTAAATATGTATGAGTATAACATGAATTTCAGTTACCAAAAAAAATTGCTGGACTATGTGATGCTCATAACATTTTTGAAAGAAGCAAGTTACTGATGAATGTCATTAATATGGTTCTATTTGATGATAAAAATGAAGAAACACATTTCATATATGTTTGCATGAGCAAACAGAGAGCTACACCAGCCTGCTGACATCACTTCACTTGGGGGGAGGAGTTGGGGTAGACGCACTTGGAAGAGATCAGGTGGGTATTTTATTACTCTTAGTACAAAGACAATATAGTAAATATCTTAAAGCATATTTTAAAAATTATCTTAATCCCATCTTGCAAGATATATTGAAAGCCTTAAAAATTCTCACTTCTCTTGATGCAGTATTTCTCTATTAAGAATTTTTCTTGAGAAGTATAGATGCTTTCCAGGATTTATGTATACGAATGTTAATTGTAAAATTATTTATAAGGGCACAAATTTGAGCTAATGTTCCATCAACAAGGAGCTAGCTAGATTAAATAAAATTTTAATTACACATACAAGTGTAAGTCTTATTCATACATACAATGTATAAATATACACATGTATTTCTATGAAAATATTTAAAATCATGTAGACACATTTTAGAGAGACTATGAAATCCTTCTACAGGCTACAAATGTATTACCAGTTTGCCATTGCTTTGGATTCTTTTGTGACGCATTTACTATACCTTAACCAATATGAAAAGATAGTAGAATTAACACCACCAAATTATTAACAGTGAGCCAGTAGGCATATTTTCCATGATTTTAGTTTCAGATTAATGTTTACAGTGGGCTTCCCTGGTGGCTCAAGTGGTAAAGAATCCACCTGCATTGTGGAAGACCTGGGTTCCAACCCTGGGTTGGGAAGATCCCCTGGAGAAGGGAATGTAACCCACTCCAGTATTCTGGCCTGGAGAATCACATGGACAGAGGAGCCTGGCAGACTACAGTCCCTGGGGTCGCAGAGTTGGACACGACTGAGAGACTAAGCACAAATATATACATGCCCTGTGTGAGTGCTAGTTGTTCAGTCATGTTTGACTCTGTGACTCCATGGACTGTAGCCTGCCAGGCTCCTCTGTCTATGGAATTATCAAGGCAAGAATAATTGGAATGGGTCGATATTTCCTACTCCAGGGGATCTTCTTGACCCAGGGACCGAACCTGCATCTCCTGAACCTCCTGCATTGGCAAGCAGATTCTTTATCACTGAGCCACCTAGGAAGCCCCTAATATACCTTATATATCCTCAATCATTAAAACATGTTACATTTATGAAAAAGAAATAAATTATTCAAAATAAATTGTCATTTTGTGTAATATGATGTATTATTTAAACAGTTTGGAAAGAAAAACTCTACATCGAGTATAAGAGCATATAGGTAGGCATAAAATATATACTGTTCAGTAAGTCACACTTCTTAGAATATTGTGACATGGGATAAGAGATTATATTTATTATTTTTAGATAGAAAGTGGAAATGGGAATTGTTAATGATTCCCTGTGGCCTGAATGTATGCTTAAAATTTATTGATATTTTCTTTTCTTGATTTATCACTAAGACATATTACATACAAATGTTAGCATATATATATTTTCAGAAATTATAGGTTGTTAAAAATCAATTATTATTAAACATTTAAATATTGATTTCTGCAATTTAATTAAACTTCAATGGATAGGTTTTCTTTAATTCATTGTGTTTTTTTACTTTTAGCTGTCTAAAATGCTCAATTTCTTTATAAAATATGTTGAAAAGGAGGCATTGGTTTGGTTTCATTTGGTTCGGTTGCCCTTTAATACAAGTAGTTTGAAAATAATTCTGAAATGAAACTTTCACTGTGGTCAAGTTATTCCTATTATCTTTCCATAGCACCAACCATGAAAAGAAAAATCCATTGCTATTTTAACAATCATATTTAAGAGTAAAAAGACCTTTCCAAAAGGTGAGAGATTGCCTTTGGTACTGTTAGTTAAATGTCATATTTTCCTCAGGAACTTGGAGTCACCTTTATTAATATAGTTGACTATAGTGGCATCTGATACCTCATTCTGAATTTAGAAAACCACTAAGTTTTTTGTATTTCTTATATACATAATCCAGCTTCCATATCAAACTTGGAAGGTGCTGCAATGTTTTCTCTTGACTAAATTAATTTCACACTTAAAGACTAATTATACTAGAAGGTTAGAAGAGACAGAAACTCAGCTCTAAACAGTTTAACATAAAAATGGAATTTTATAAAGTTATGAAATGTTTCACTGAATCTAAAGGTAACAATGGGGCAAGGCCTGAGGAAAAAGTGGAGGGTACGATTTTCTTCTCTGTGTCTCTCTGCATTTCTGGTGCATTTTTCTTTCTTTCATTGCTTCTGAATATTCTGTGGTCCACAAGCCAGGACGTATGATCATATAACTGTTCCTATCAGTTCAATCCCTCCCCTCCTAGAGCACGGCACTTTTGGCCTAAAGTCCTAAACCTACTAGACAGGGATCAGTGTCCCTACCTGGCAAGCTGCCCCCAACAAACCAGTCAACTGCAGTCGCCTGGTTAGAAGGTTGATTCTGTGGCAGTACTGAGGAAGACGCAGACTTAGAAAAAGTGGGAGGTTGATGGTCCAATAAAGTAATATATATCCATTGTACTAGTGTCTTATCTAGATTATTCTCTAGAGAGACATATCTCATTTTACTGCACTTTTTAAATATTGCGCTTTTTACAAGTTGAAAGTTTTTGTCAACCTTACATCAAGTAAGTCTTGTGTGTGTGTTTTGTGGCCCATGCATGGGTGACTGCACTGATACTGTAGCCCACCAGGCTCCTCTGTGCATGGGATTCTCCAGGCAAGAATACTGGGAAGGTTTGCCATGTTCTCCTCCAGAGGATATTCCTAAATCCAGGTTGTCTGCATTGCAGCCAGATTCTTCACTGGCTGAGTCACCAGGGAAGCTTCCCATTACAAATTGAAGGTCTGTGCCAACCTTGCATCCAGCAAGTCTATTGGCGTCATTTCTACAGGAGCATTGGCTCACTTCCTGTCTCTATGTCATATTTTGGTGATTCTAGCAATATGTAATCTTTTTTCATTATTATTAAATTTGTTATTGTGATCTGTGATCAGTGATATTTCATGTTATTATTTTAATTATTTGGGGGCACCATGAACCCCATCCACATAAGATGACAAACTTAATAGCTACTGTGTATGTCCTGACTGCGCCACCAAGTGGCTGTTCCCTGTGTCCCTCCTTTTCCTTGGGCATCCCTATTCCCTGAAACAAGAGAATATAGATAGTAGGCCAATTAATCACCCTACAGTGACTTCTAGGTATTCAGGTGAAAGGAACTGTCACACATCTCTCACTTTAAAAACAAAAGCGAAAAGTGATTAAGCTTAGTGAGCAAAGTATATCAAAAGCCAAGAAAGGCTTAGATCTAAGCCTCTTGCACCAGTTAGCCAAGTTGTGAATACAAAGGAAAGGTTCTTAAAGGAAATTAAAAGTGCTACTCCAATGAACACAAACAATAAAGTGAAAAAGGCTTATTGCTGACATGGAGAATGTTTTAATGGTCTGGTTAGAAGATCAGACCAACCACAACATTCTTCTAAGCCAATGCCACACCCAGAGCAAAGCCCTAACTCTCTTCAGTTCTGTAAGGGCTGAAGAGGTGAGAAAGCTGCAGAAGGAAAGTTTGAAGCCAGCAGAGGTTGGTTCAGGAGGTTTAAGGAAAGAAGAAACTTCTATGAGACAAAAGTACGAGTGCTGATATAGAAACTGCAACAAGTTATTCAAAAGATCTAGCTAAGATCATTCATGAAGGTGACTACGCTAAATAAGAGATTTTCAATGTAAATGAACCAGCCTTATATTGGAAGAAGATAGCATCAAGGACATTCATAGCTAGAAAAAACTCAATGCCTAGCTTTAAATTTTCAAAGAACAGGTTTGACTCTTTTGTTAGGGGTTATTGCAGCTCATGACTCAAAGTTGAAGCCAATACTCTCCTACCATTCCCCAAATTCTAGGGCCCTTATGAGTTATGCTATGTCTAGTCTGCTATGCTCTACAGATAGAACAGAGCCTAGATGACATCGTATCTATCTACAGTGTAACTTATTGAGTATTTTAAGCCTGCTGTTGAGACATACTGCTCAGAAATACAGATTCATTTCAAAATACACTATTGACAATGCATCTGGTCACCCAAGAACTCTGATGGAGATATACAAT
This sequence comes from Raphicerus campestris, assembly GCA_006410735.1. Classification (NCBI taxonomy): domain Eukaryota; kingdom Metazoa; phylum Chordata; class Mammalia; order Artiodactyla; family Bovidae; genus Raphicerus; species Raphicerus campestris. Next base: position 6,150 of record SJYW01005553.1, read on the forward strand.
GATATAGGTTTTGTTTTTATACCTGCTAATACATCTATTCTGAAGCCCATAGATCAAAGTGTCATTTTGACTTTTAAGTCATTATTTAAGAAATGCAGTTCATAAGGCTGTAGTTGCTATAAATAATGATTTCTCTAATGGATTTAGGAAAAGTAAATTGAAACTTTCTTGAAAATATTGAATTAAGAGCATTTATGATTCATGAAAAGAGGTCAAAGCATAGACATTAAGAGCAATTTGGAAGAAGTTGACACCAACCTCATGAATGACTATGAGGCATTCAAGATGTTCTCAGTTGTGGTGAAAATAGCAAGAGAACTAGAATTAGAAATGGAGCTTGACAATGTGAATGAACTGCTGCAATCTTATGATCAAACTTGAATAGATGAGGAGTTGCTTCTTATGGAAGAGGAAAGGTGTTTTCTCAAGATGAAGCCTTCTCCTGGTGAAGATGCTATGATGATTTTTGAAATGACAACAAAGAATTTAGAATATTAGGTAAATTTAATTGATAAAGCAGCAGCAGAGTTTGAAAGGATTGACTCCAGTCTTGAAAGAAATTCTAATGGGTAAATAGAATTGAATGCTGCAAAGGAAGTATTAATTGATGCAGGAAACTTCATTGTTGTCTTGTAAGAAATTGTCACAGCAGCCCCCGTCTTCAACAATCACTACCCTTATGAGTGAGTATCCATCAACGTTGAGGCAAGGCTTTCCACCAGCAAAAGGATAACAACTCACTGAAGACTCAGATGATGGTTAGCATTTTTTAGCAGTAAACCATTTTTAAATTAAGTATGTTTGCTTTCAGATATGTCTATTAATATCACACACTTAATTGACAACAATGTAGTATAAATATAACTTTTAGATGCACAAACATGTGTGAATTGCTTTTTTTTTGTATTCACTTTATTGCAGTGGTCTAGAACTGAACCCACAAAATTTCTGAAGTATGCCTCTGTCATACTGGTTTCTCCTTAAACTGCAGAAATCACTTTGAATCAGATACATAGAATACTTTGATTCATTAATCTCAAGAGAAATTGGTTTTAATTTCAATAAAAATATTAATTCTATCCACTTCCTTTATTCTTTCTCCAGTGCTAATTATGCCTGTCCATGCCTCATTCAATCTCTCCTCCTTTCTAGTCGATCCTGGTATGTGGTACAAAGACAAATCATTAACACAAGTGACATTGTTATCTGAACTCTCTCTTAAGCCCTACAATATCCTGAGTTCCTTATCATCAAAATCTTTGGCTAAGTCACTATGTGGTAGAGCTAAGCCAACAGAGTTCAGCCTATATGTACTCATACTCACCAAACACATAATTAAACTTACCGCATTACTAATCCATCTATTACAGAAGTGAAGGTGATTTTAAGTCTTATATTCATCCACATTTCTAATTCACAAAATGACAACTCTAGTGTGTCATTGATTAGAAGGATATGATCAAGAAGAAAGAGATTTTGGAACCTACTACCACCTATTGCCATATCCAATTACCCTAGGACATCAGTATGTTATTTACAAGTTTATTTATGTCATAAGGCTACAGTTACAGATTTCTATTCCAGTTCTTCTATGTGATATAATCTTGGCCAAATTATTTAATCTTTCTAAACCAATAATCTTATCTACAAAAAAGAGGTTTGTTATATCTAACTCAAAGTGTTATAAGGGTTAAATAAGAAAATGTATACAGTGCTACAAAAATAGTTTGTCTTTTTAATAAATATTAGTTTTCATAACACTCATCCCAATAACCCTCTAAGACCAGAGGCTCAGGCTGGCCCTGGAATGACAGATACAGCCAGGCTAACTGGTGGGAAACAAAAAGGCAGCCTCCATGAGATCCTCACCCTACACTCTGCCTTGAGGCATGTTGGTAGCTCTAAGACTATAAACCACAGAGATGAGGTTTGAAGGATTCTTCTGAGCTGAGAAGTATATAAATTGTTGATCAGATAATTAAAAGTGATAAAAAGATCCTAAAACTGTAAGCCAAATTGTAATGGTAGAAGTATAAATGCTTTATTAATTTTTCTGTTTTCCAAACTTTCTTCATGTGATTCTGTTACTCTCAGGATGAAAATTGTATTTTATTTACACTTGAAATTCCTAAAAAAAAAAAAAACAGTAGCTTTAAATACTGTTTATTATAATAGTAATAGTATTTAAATATTAATAAAAAGTCTAAGTGCCCATATAAAGAAGATGGATAAAATATGTGTTGGTATATTCATCAAATGATTAAGCAAAATTTTGAAAGTGGCAATGTGGATTTATATTCATTTAAATAAGACAAAATACTTAAAAACAGATTATGTATCACTGTGAGCCAATAAAAAAGCTATGCATTGATTATGGGAAAGTAAAGAAAAAATGTTTGTAATATGTATGTTTAAATCAAATAAAACTAGTACCAATGTGAAAATTAAAGAAAATCAAGATGGTGAACTTTGGCCTCATGTCTGCCTTAATCCTCTTGCAGCCCTTCTTTTGGGTACCAGTACATACACCATGGCTGCTGCCATACCTCTCACCTCTTTTTTCCAATTCACTTTGTCTTAAAGATCATGTTTTCAGTTCACTCCCAAATCAGAAGGCTTCAGCCCTTGATCTCTAACCCCAGGTACTCTAGCACAACCTTGCCTGCCTGGATTTCTGCTTCTGTCTGCCTGAAGGTATTTAAGATTTCTCTGCCTTCCTGACTGAGTCCCAGGCATGTTCTCCTGGAGGAATGCTGGCCAGAACCTTCCCCTCCGGGCACACTCAGCACAGTTGGTATAGCCTGCACTCTGCTTTTACAGATTTTATTAGCATTACTGCCACTTTTTAGTTACATAGTACAAATTCATTGATTCAGTACTTAATTATTTAGATCAACTATATCTCTGTAATAACATTATATCAATTTTTTCTAAAATGTTCTTTATTATGCCTTAATTTTAGAAATGCTATTATAATCAGATTAAACCATGCCTTCCTTTTTTATAAAAAGTGTCTCTTTTCTTATAGCATTTGCAGTACATGCATTTATGGCATTAGAATCACTGTTTCTTTCCAATTAAATGATATTCTTGAGAATGAATAAATCTTCATTAATAAGCACTACTGATGATACACTATACACAATATGTATAATAAAATACATATTTTATAACACTGACAATGACTCTGGTTTCTCTTCTTCTGTAACAGACTTGGTTTTGTTATCAGTGTTCCCTATGACTGCAGAATGATAGAGCATACCTTGGTCCTTGCTGCTGCTCTTGAATCTGCTGGGATAAGCCAATTAAAGCGGCCCTTGAAGGACTTCCTGAAGATCCCTGATTTGGAGTTGTATTCTATCTCTTCTCTAATTGCACCTGCCTATAAGGGCGTGACCCTGCTTACTTAACTTATATGCAGAGTACATTATGAGAAACGCTGGGCTGGAAAAAGCACAAGCTGGAATCAAAATTGCCAGGAGAAATATCAATAACCTCAGATATGCAGATGACACCACCCTTATGGCAGAAAGTGAAGAGGAACTAAAAAGCCTCTTGATGAAAGTGAAAAAGCAGAGTGAAAAAGTTGGCTTAAAGCTCAACATTCAGAAAACAAAGATCATGGCATCTGATACCATTACTTCATGGGAAATAGATGGGGAAACAGTGGAAATAGTGGCGGACTTTATTTTGAGGGGTTCCAAAATCACTGCAGATGGTGATTGCAGCCATGAAATTAAAAGACACTCCTCGGAAGGAAAGTTATGACCAACCTAGATAGCATATTCAAAAGCAGAGACATTACTTTGCCAACAAAGGTCCATCTAGTCAAGGCTATGGTTTTTCCAGTGGTCATGTATGGATGTGAGAGCTGGACTGTGAAGAAAGCTGAGCACCGAAGAATTGATGCTTTTGAACTGTGGTGTTGGAGAAGGCTCTTCAGAGTCCTATGGACTACAAGGAGATCCAACCAGTCCATCCTAAAGCAGATCAGTCCTGGGTGTTCATTGGAAGGACTGATGCTGAAACTGAAACTCCAGTACTTTGGCTACCTCATGCGAAGAGCTGACTCATTGGAAAAGACTTTGATGCTGGAAGAGATTGGGGGCAGGAGGAGAAGGGGATGACAGAGAATGAGATGGCTGGATGGCATCACCAACTCGATGGACATAAGTTTGGGTAAACTCCAGAAGTTGGTGATGGACAGGGAGGCCTGGCGTGCTGCAATTCATGGAGTCGCAAAGAGTCGGACACGACTGAGTGACTGAACTGAACAAGGGTGTGAGGCGTTAACTAACTCTGCAACAACCTGTGTGGCAAGGGAGCCATCATTCTCTATGAAGCTTTAGACAATGCAAAACTATCTTAATACTTACTTGAGCTTTATCAATATGTTTTCCTCTCAGTAAAGTTTTATTTATCTAGAGGGGAAAAGAAAAATACATCTCCAGATATTAAACTGACCTTTCCTTTGGCAAAACAAAGGCTGAAATCTAAATTTCAAAAACTGTGAAATCTGATGCTAATTTTCTATATGAGGAGGAAAATATGACAGGTACAGTCCTTAAAGCTTTATATAATTTATTTTACTAAAATTCCAGAATGAACCTGTGGGGAAAACATTACTATACCCATTTTACACACACCAAAAAAAATGGAATTTGAATCCCAGGATGTCGACTCAAGAATTTATGCCCTTTAAAATCACTGTTCTCCCTGTAGTTACATGCACAAGTTTGATTTCATCCTTAATACTTTGATGACTTATTCTAGGTGCTGAACTTCTTTTCTTTATTTGAATTTGAGCTTGTCAAATCAATCAGCAAGCTTCAGAGACTCAGTGGATCCTATCATACATAGGCTAATGGAGGACCTGACTTCATTGGCAAACATATCACTTGATCACCTGTACTGTCACCATCATGAGAATGACCACTCTTTGAGAACCTACTTCATGATAATATTTTATCAAGAGATTAGCATACAATGTTTTATGTAATCCTCACAGTATTCCACAAATCTGGAATTGTTAACAACAAATTATGACTTGTATCTGTCAGGATTGTCCAGCAAAACAGAACCAACAGGATAAAGGGAGAGAGAGAGATTTTAAGGAATTAATTCACGGGCATGTGAGAGCTAGCAAATCCATAGGGCAAACAGGCAGGTTGGAAACTGAGGCATGATTTTTATGTAACAGTCCTGAGGCAGAATTCCTTCTTCAGGAAACCTCAGGGTTTATTTTTATTTTTATTTTTTTACATTTAAGGCCTTCAGCTCATTGCATGAGGTCCAGGCTCACATTATCAAGAGTAATTTTCTTGCTTAAAATCAACTGATTAAAAAATAAAAGGTGATTTACAGAAAAAATGGCATATAAATATATGTTTAAAGTTAACTTAAACAATAAATAAGTACATAATCAACCAACTGTAGGAGTTAATCACATCTAATGGTTGGCCAAACACCTGGACACCATATCCTAACTAAGCTGACACATATATAACTACCTGTGACACTCCCCTTTCTGAGACAGCGCCCCGCTTGCCTTAATATGTGTGTGTTACTCACTCAGTTGTGTCCACCTCTGTGAACCCATGGACTGTAGCCCACCAGGCTCCTCTGTCCATGGAATTCTCCAGGCAATAATACTGGAGTCAGATGCCATTTCCTTCTCCAGGGATCAAACCCAGGTCTCCTGCATTGCAAGTGGATTCTTTACCATCTAAGCCACCAGAGAAGCCCATTGTTTCCTTAATAACATGCTGCATGTAAGGCCACAAGTCATCAGTTTAATTTTTATATAAGCCAAGTACCTTTATCATCCTACCACCTTCACTCCACTTAAATTACCATCGCTCAAATTCTGCCTCATATCTAAATGTCACCTCTAAAATCTGTTTGTTTCTACCAATCACCACCGGCATTTGGTCATACAGTTATTTGGATTGCTCTAGCAAATTAACAACAGCCAAAGGGTTCATAGCTTTACCTTGTGTTCTGAGACCNATTCTGCCTCATATCTAAATGTCACCTCTAAAATCTGTTTGTTTCTACCAATCACCACCGGCATTTGGTCATACAGTTATTTGGATTGCTCTAGCAAATTAACAACAGCCAAAGGGTTCATAGCTTTACCTTGTGTTCTGAGACCAACTTCCTAAACCAAGTATAGGTCTCCTGTAAGCCACATAATCCAAGGAAGCCAAAATCTATTACTTTCACAGAGTTTCATGAAAACCATTTGATGTTTCAACAGCAAAACATCATTTGCCCTCAGCAAAATCTTTCATCTACAGTGTTCAGTTCAATCAGCAAAATGTTAAGAGGCAGCATTATTTCTCACATTGTGTAAATAAGGAAACAGAAATCAGTAGGCTAAGTAAGCTGTGTAAGCTCAAAGAGCTAGTGTGTGAGATATGGGAGATTTAGAGCCCCAATTCATTTGCTCAGCATATATCACTTGAATGCCTCTTATATTTCAGGCTCCTGAATCCAGCAATAGACAAAATGTACAGACCACCTGCTCTCACAAACTTTAAATTCTAAAAAGTGTAATTTGCAAAAAAATAAATGGGTAATACTTGGGGTATCAGATAACAATATGTACTTGTGAAGAAAACTAAGGTAGGGAGCAATTAGGATATATGATTTGAGGGTGAGAATTGCAATACAAAAATAAGGTATTCAAAAAGGACTCACTAAGAAGGTGGCATTTGATCAAAGCCCAAAAGAAATGAGTGACCAAACTCAGCGGAAATATAAAGAAAAATAGTGGCTGTCACACACAGGGAAGGTCCTGGCATAGAAGCTGCCTAGAGTGTTTGAGAACTACAGTGGAAGTATTACAGAATGGTGCCAAGTTAATTTATGCTAATCTGTCATTACCATCTTTAGATGCCTTTGCTATAGAATTCTGTTTGGCATATCTACATGGAAAGTCAAATATGCTTTACAAAATGAAAGCTATGAAATCTACAATTATTTTATCCCTTAACATATCTATCATATTGATACTTACTTGTCATGATATGAATTCATCCTTCACTCATTAATGGTGCCACAAAGTAACTGAAGTGACTGGCAACTAAGTACATGAAGCAATAATTTAGCTCGTTAACCAAGGAAAAGAGTGGTTTTGGTCTCTCTAATTCCTTCTCATTTTAGGGACTAATTTAGGCTTGGCAGTACTTTGTTTAAGATGTATTAAAACTTTTAGGAAATCATTGTTTAAAAAGCCTTAAGAGAAAATACTTTTTATAACCATATAAAATTGAACAAAACTTTGCATTTAAAAATTATAATATCTGACCATATCTATATTTTTAGGGTTCCTTGTTTTGCAGGTAGATTTTCAAGACATTAATCATTATTAATGGTGTCTATGAAAGAGGATCATTTATATTATGAGTCTTATATGATGATCATTTATCTAAAATCTGAATCCATTTCATGGTATTTGAGCAATTTCAAAATGGTAATGGTACAGATTCCAGTCTAAGTGCCTAGAGTCTAGGAAGTAAGTTTTACTAACAAAATCTGTGGTTATTACTTATAAGACAAACCAGTTACCAAGTAAATTTTGCACCTGCAGTATCATCCTTCCTGTTACTTAAGTCATATGGCAATGAATGTTCAGGTCTATAGCAGTTTACAGCACATTTCTAATGGGTTTCACCTTGATAATAGTTCCTTTAAATCACTTCCAAGAAAATGAGTAAGGTAGATTTCTTCCTTTTCAGTTCAGCCAGATGTTCAAATACACATACAGAAGAACAAGAATTCCAAGGACAAAAAGCCAATCAATTTCATAAACAGAAGTATACAATCAGGAACCTCTTACATTGGGATATTTTTTTAAAAAATCTAAAGTGTGTTAAAGTACACTTTAAGGTTATTCACATATTTTCCAATAAAAACTACGATGGAGCTGCTTCAAGCCCAATAACAATAAATAGCAAAAAGAAACTTTTAAAAATCCTATTCGTCCTGCAGCCTCCTGCCAGAGTCCCACACAATAGCAAATACTTAGGCTGAGAATGGCTCCACTGGAGCAACACTAATACATTTGACACAGCTTCCACCCCGTCATTATGCAGAGGAGCCTGTGCTTATCCCTTTGTAAATTGGAGACTCTTTTAACCAGGAATCCCAGGATGAAACGGAACCATTTTCCTCACGGCAAAACAAATCCTTCTCCAGTGAATTTTGTTATTGTTTATTGTTACACTGTTTTATCAGCACTAAACTGTATGAAAGCTTCAATTAGTTCTTGATGAATGATCCTATAAAAGCATGTAGTTTCATTTCCCCTGCCACCAGATATTTCACTGAGTGTTATTAAATGAAATATAATTGGGATAAGATTCAGGAAACTCAGAGAGGCTGTAGTGCTCTCAATTCAGCCTAAAATGGTTAGTCATCAGTATAGCTGAATCACACTCGACACACTGTACATATAAATTCCCATCGCTTGATCCTGGGGATAATGCAGAAGCACTGGATACAGTCTAATGCACAATCTCTGTCCTTTAGTGAGGATAAAGGCCTATGGTGTGGTNCTAAGTGCCTAGAGTCTAGGAAGTAAGTTTTACTAACAAAATCTGTGGTTATTACTTATAAGACAAACCAGTTACCAAGTAAATTTTGCACCTGCAGTATCATCCTTCCTGTTACTTAAGTCATATGGCAATGAATGTTCAGGTCTATAGCAGTTTACAGCACATTTCTAATGGGTTTCACCTTGATAATAGTTCCTTTAAATCACTTCCAAGAAAATGAGTAAGGTAGATTTCTTCCTTTTCAGTTCAGCCAGATGTTCAAATACACATACAGAAGAACAAGAATTCCAAGGACAAAAAGCCAATCAATTTCATAAACAGAAGTATACAATCAGGAAACTCTTACATTGGGATATTTTTTTAAAAAATCTAAAGTGTGTTAAAGTACACTTTAAGGTTATTCACATATTTTCCAATAAAAACTACGATGGAACTGCTTCAAGCCCAATAACAATAAATAGCAAAAAGAAACTTTTAAAAATCCTATTCGTCCTGCAGCCTCCTGCCAGAGTCCCACACAATAGCAAATACTTAGGCTGAGAATGGCTCCACTGGAGCAACACTAATACATTTGACACAGCTTCCACCCCGTCATTATGCAGAGGAGCCTGTGCTTATCCCTTTGTAAATTGGAGACTCTTTTAACCAGGAATCCCAGGATGAAACGGAACCATTTTCCTCACGGCAAAACAAATCCTTCTCCAGTGAATTTTGTTATTGTTTATTGTTACACTGTTTTATCAGCACTAAACTGTATGAAAGCTTCAATTAGTTCTTGATGAATGATCCTATAAAAGCATGTAGTTTCATTTCCCCTGCCACCAGATATTTCACTGAGTGTTATTAAATGAAATATAATTGGGATAAGATTCAGGAAACTCAGAGAGGCTGTAGTGCTCTCAATTCAGCCTAAAATGGTTAGTCATCAGTGTAGCTGAATCACACTCGACACACTGTACATATAAATTCCCATCGCTTGATCCTGGGGATAATGCAGAAGCACTGGATACAGTCTAATGCACAATCTCTGTCCTTTAGTGAGGATAAAGGCCTATGGTGTGGTGCTGAGTTCAGTGCTGGGTCAAAGAGTTGCTATCTCCATAGAGGAGCCAAAGGAATCTGCATGAATCAGATTTCTGTCTGATGGAATATATTCATGTTATATATTTCATAGGATCTACTGTATTGTTCCAGCAATGGGTGGAAGCCATCCATTTTCTTCTTTCTCCTTGGTACAGAAACCCTAATATTCAGTTAGGCATAGCAATACATCTGCCTCCTTTGTTTGTGACCGTGTTGCTGCCAACAAAATGTAGAACTGGGGTATGAGACTTCTGAGAAATCTCATTAAAGGGAGCTGACTCAACTGGGGGCAGACTCTATTTAAAAAAATCTTTCTATCTTTCTTTCTTCTTTTAGCCTTTAACACAGAAGTGAAAACTGGAGCGTTAGCAACTATATAGGATCAGGATGTGACCTTAATATGAAAATCACGTAGGAGAGTGCAGGAAAACAGAATCCTTAGGGCCTGAAGACATTCTGGAGCTAGCATTTAAGCCTTGAACTGCAATCCTAGGCCTTCATTAATGTATGACACTCTACTCTTTTGCTTGAAACACTGTTATAAGCAACACAACTCAACTATTACTGAGAGAGCTGTAGGTCCTTAATATGTTTTTGAATAACTAAACACTACTCTATATTGGTCATTCTGTGAAGCATTTTAATGCATGGTAACATTTCATCTTTAAAACAAACCTATAAATTAGGTACTGATGTGATCTCCACTTTACGGATGAGAAAACTAAATCACAAAAGTGAGTGAAGTCGCTCAGTCGTGTCCGACTCTTTGCTACCCCATGGACTGTAGCCTACCACGCTCCCCTGTTCATGGGATTTTCCAGGCAATAGTACTGGAGTGGATTGCCATTTCCTTCTCCAGCAGATCTTCCCGACCCAGGAATCGAACCCAGGTCTCCTGCATTGTAGACAGACACTTTACCATCTAAGCTACCATAACTCAGCTGGTGCTGAGGGGCTAAAGGAGAGGAGAGGGACTGGAATTCCTGCACTGAATGTTTCTTTCTTCAATGCAATGAATAATACGCTTGTACTTTTATCACTTGTTAAGAGACTGTTCTAATTTCTTGGGAAACAAATGAACAAAAAACGGCCTCCTGTTCACATGGATCAAATACTCTCAAACAGTCTCAAGAGTTCTTAACTTTAATCTTGAATAGAGGTTTTAAAGTGTGGTTTGCAAACCTCTTGGGAAACCAAGATCTAGTGAATATACAACATCAAAACTATTGTCATAATAATACTAAGACTTTTTTTTCTTTACTCTGTTCACAATTACACTGATGGTGCAAAAGCAACGGTGGATAAAGCTGGTGGCAGTTTGTACCAAACCACTAGTAGTCATATTATTTCTTACTCCAACAGATTCACAGTTAATAATTAAAGAATTTCCCTTAAGAACATTACTTGGTGAAACAGTAAAAATGTTTAATTTCATTAAATCTTGAAACCTGAGTAAACATCATTTTAATATTTTATTTGATGAAATGGGAAGATACAAAATGCACTTTTGCTATATATTGAAATATGATGGTGATCCGGATATAAAGAGCTTGTGCAATTGGAATCAAAAGCTGAACTAGCCAGTCTCTCATGAAATGGCATTTTATTTGAAAAAATTAATAACAAACTATGGTTACTTGACATGAATATTTGGTATGCATTTTATATAAGATATTGAAGTAAATCTGTCAGAGGAAGGATCCAAAGAATTTGTGCTGCCAGTGATAAAATTTGAGCCTCATAATATTTAAATTTTTTCTGGTGAAATTGGTGGTGATATTGACAAATGTGATGTTTTGATATTTGGAAGATCTGCATAATTCCATGAACTAGTATTCTCTGAATGATCAATGTATATGTTACGTACATGCATGGGTAAAATCATCTGCTGGTGAAAGATCCATTCAGAGTGCATAATAAACTAATGGATTTTAATGTAACAAAGTATCAAAAGTATCTTGATATGACTTCAAAGTTCACATACTAATCTTTAAAAGAACAACCACTTGCTGAGTTTTGGTGTAATATCAAAGAATACCTACAATTATATGTGATGACAACTAAATATCTGCATGAGGCCATATTTTCTTCATGGATTTCAATCATAAGAATGAGCTGCAGCAGATGAAGATACAGATATAAGAATAACTATGCTTATTAATTTAGATATTAAAGAGATTTGCAAAAGTATAAAATAATAGTCTTATTCCTTAGTCCTTTTTTGTTGGCAGTTATTTTTCATAAAAATGCTACCTATGTTAACATGCAATGGGTTTAATATTGCTATTTTAAATGATTTGTCTTAAAATATTTAAAGTTTTTTCTTGGTTTCAATTTTTCATGGTAAATAGAGGCAGATATAATCCATAAAGCAAAATTCATGAAACCAGAAAGTTTGAGAACAGATTATCTAACGCATGGTCCTTCATCTTCCTTGGTTGGATGATTTGTCCTGATACTGGAAAATATTTTAGTGGTGAGCAATTTACTTTGAAAAAGAAAACCAGTTTATTCAGACTGTTTTCTTTTATTATTTCTATGGGACTCATAGCATCTCACATGTGCTTCCCTCAAATTTTTGATTATGCTAGAAAGGCTAGGTAGCAGAAGAAATTTTTTAGTGTAAATTTTGTGACCTGACTATAATTACAAAATTATGCCAGATTTCTCTTATTTGGGCTTCCCTGGTGGCTCAGAGGTTAAAGCATCTGCCTGCAGTGCAGGAGACTGGGTTCAGTCCCTGGGTCGGGAAGATTCCCCTGGAGAAGGAAATGGCAACCCACTCCAGTATTTTTGCCTGGAGAATCCCATGGACTGAGGAACCTGGTGGGCTACAGTCCATGGGGTCGCAAAGAGTTAGACACGACTGAGCAACTTCACTTTCACTTTCTCTTATTTGGAATGAGAAAATTAAAGTTCAAAAGCATGTCACCTTTGACACTGCAATTAAGCCAACACTGAGGAGCCTGAAGAATAGA